>JABUQX010129130.1:50000-52500 GCA_015478945.1 Trachelipus rathkii | reverse complement strand
ATATATGTGTGACAATTGTATATATATATATATATATATATATATATATACTTGTCCATTATCTGCTTCCAATTAAGCTTAAGTCAATTTTTGTTTATAACTTACGTTATCGAACAAAATGTACAAAATCGCGCATGGTGACTGAAGCTCTTTTTTTAAACAATGCAAAGGGAAATAAATTATAAAATATAAAAATAAATTACCTTAAGTAAGGCTATGATACGTTAACTTAGGCAGCTATGTTAAAGGCGTTTTAGATTTGGCAAGTTTTTCTTCCAAATCGAAGGACGTTCTTGAGTTCATTTTCGATGAAAAATCAAATGAACATTCTTCAGTTTTGAGGTTTGTTTACATTTTACAGCACAGACCTAAGCCTATAAAGGCTATTAATTAGGATTTTTTAGTGTTATAGTTTATATATATATATATATATATATATATATATATATATATATAACATATTTTGAGATATTTGTTTAAATATTCATATATATATATATATATATATATATATATATATATATATTTTATATATTTTTTACTATATATATATAATATATATATATAATCATGTTTGAAACATGATCACTTCAAGGAGTGACGTCACAACAAAGATAAAATAAAATTTCTCAATTTTGTAATTTTTTTATAATTATATTTCACCAGTTCTTTGGGAAATAACATAATTAATATATTTCGAAGATAAAATAGTGGTTCGAAAACTTGAAAACATTAAAAAAACATTTTTTTACGATTTCACGTGACGTCACAAACTGAAGAATAAAAAGTCAAGAATGAAAAGACCGAAAAAGAGCAACCTTACGGATGGAAGAAAAATTCCCAATTTCGCTAGAAAATTGTCTTCCGTTTGGAAGAAATTTGACAAATCAAATGGGAAAGTGAAGAATTTCTTCCGTTTGAAAGAATTCTTGCCAAATCAAAAACGCCTTTAGTTACGTTAGTTTACATAGATTTAAACTTTTTTTTATTAATATTTTCAAAGGTGTGAAGCTCATTTACTACTATAGTTTAAATTTGACTCTACACAGTTTTATTTCACTTCTAAGAAATGTGTTCGGATCAATAAAATCGATATGTATATGAATGTGGAGGCAGATAACAGACATGATCCATATATATATATATATATATATATATATATATATATAAATATATATCTATTTATATAATATAACTTATATATATAAAGATATATAACATATTTCTAAATATAACCTTATATACTTTATATATATATATATATATATATATATATATATATATGGGAAAGATTTACATTCCAAAGGAGCTTCGTTCGTATGTAGATATACCTGAAGCGCGTGACGTCATAGTCCAACGTCAGACTCTTCATGGGTCACGTTTGACTGTGACGTCAGAAGTTGCGTAATTTACGCTTGTCGTCATATATATATATATATATATATATATATATATATATATATATATATATATATATATATATATATATATATATATATATATATATATATATATATAACGTTATATATATATATATATATATATATAGTAAATCAAATGTCCCAAATGGTTTTGAGATTTATAGAGTACGAATAGATTGTTGCGAATAAATGTCCCAAAAACTCATTTTTGGGATTTAGTTTTTTGGGGTATATCACTAACGAATACCCACGGGTAGTCCGCCCCGATGTCAGGAGTCGGGGTTTCTCGGCCTCTAGGTGGACTACGGGGGGGACTAATCCCCCCCTCCGGGGATGGTCTCCGGAACCCCCGCTCTTTTGGTCTTTGGGTGTCGCGGGGGTTCCTCCGACCATCCCCTCCGGGGTATGAAACGTCCCCCCCTCCGTCCCCCATCGGCTCGAACCCCCTAAAAGGGTAAATACTCCATTTTAGGGGGCTCGTTGACTCAGTGCCGTAAAGTAACCCTAAACTTTACTGATCCACTATGCTGTAAAACTAGCCCTAACTTTTACTAATAGACTGTTTATTAGCTGCCGAAAGATAATATGGCTTTATGTAGTTTATGTAGTTTTTATATATATATAAACTGATATATATATATTTTATATATATATATATATATATATATATATATATATATATATATATATATATATATATATATATGCTGATGCTGCTGCTAATTTTATGTAGTTATACATATATATATATATATAGTTTAAATATTACCTCAATAAGTTTGAAATTTTTGCAGGGCTTCAAAAAAAATTTAAAATCATTCATCTCTTCTATCAGGAAGCGATAAATTTTTTTCTGCGAAAAATATGATTTCCATCACCTACAATAAAAGTTAAATTTCTCTCGTTGTTTAGTAAACCATCACATGAAATAGCAGATTGTATAAAACTTTTTTGTTCCAAGCTTAAATTGTTAGATTGCAAAAAAAGCCAAAAAAGCACTTTAATCATTAAAATATACATTATAATTATTAGTCTTCAAAAGACATGTACACTTAAACAAGATAACTTAAAAATGAAAA
>JABUQX010129130.1:30000-42500 GCA_015478945.1 Trachelipus rathkii | reverse complement strand
TTTTTGGCAACCTAATTTTTTTGGCAACCCTAATTTTTTGGCAACCTAATTTTGCAACCCTTCGAAGAAGGGATTTCCGCTAAACGGTTGCGTTAGCAACCGTTGTACGTACCACCCTAATTTTTTCGAGCATGGGTCAATTTTGCCCACGGATTTTCTGGCTTCCTTTAGGGGCTTAGCCCTTTTTGATGTCTTAAACCTTGTTGTTTCGAATCCGCCGCACCCACAGGTGCAGAATGCTGGCACCCCGCCGCACATTTTCTGCGACCGCGTTCCCGCCCGGCTCGTTTCCCATCCCACCTGAACCGTAGGTTCACATCCGCGCGCCTTGTGTCCCATCCCTCCTTGTGTCCCGTCCCGCCAGTCCCGTCCCGCCACCCATCCACACACACACACACACACACACACACACACACCTGCGCCCACGTGGTCATGCCACGATTTTCCACCGTCCCTTTTCATCTGTTCTTAACCTTCCTTACCACCTCAAGCCTTATCGTCTTCACCGCTTCGCGTTCTATCCGTTCATAAATCAAAATATATAGCCACCGAAAGGATACGAATACCCACCTCTCGGGCAAATTTAAGACCTTTAGTCCACAGATCTAAATGTGAGATCTGGTAATGAGATATTTTGAAATCAGGTCAATTTAAGCGTGCCGTGGAAACTAATAATAATAATAATAATAATAATAATAATAATAATAATAATAATAATAATAATAATAATAATAATAATAATAATAATAATAATAATAATAATAATTTATATATATATATATATATATATATATATATATATATATATATATATATATATATATATAATATCTATATATTATATTCTTTTATATATATATATATATATATATATATATATATATACTATATATATATATATATATATATATATATATATATATATATATATATATATATATATAAAAGAAAGAGAGAGAGAGAGAGAGAGATTTTTGCCTGCGTGCGCATCATTGCTCCAAATGTTTAATACCGAATTTAATAATAATAATAATAATAATAATAATAATAATAATAATAATAATAATAATAATAATAATAATAATAATAATAATAATAATAATAATAATAACAGAAAATTTTATTTTTAGCTTGATTAATTTTATTAAAATAATTACAATGCGTAAATAATTATTTTGTCTCTAGAACTACCACGTGGAGCAATGCTCAGCATTTCGAGGCAGTTTCATGCCAATGTTTTCTAAGTAGATAAATGATTTTCCGATTTAATAATAAAAATAAAAATAATAATAATAATACACATACACACACACACACACACAAAGTCACTTATTTAATATCTTATAATATATATATATATATATATATATATATATATATATATATATATATATATATATATATATATATATATATATAATATATACTTATATATATAAATATATATAACTATATGCTTATGAAAGTTTCATGGTTTTTACACGTACAAACACACGATGACTTAATCCTTTTGGTCTTCCATGGAGTCTGGTAATTTTGTCCTTCAGCACCCAGGACTTAGCCCTTTTTATGTCTTAACCTTGTTTGACCATGATATTTCGGACTTGACATTGCCAGATACCATGGGTCAATTTTGACCCACGCTAACTTGATGGCTTTGATGGTTCCCAATCACCGTAAGAAGTATCTAGGGATGTTCTATTAATGTTCTATGAGTATTAGATGAGTGCCAGGTGAGTGCCAGGTGAGTGCCAAGTGAGTGCCAATGAGTGCCAATGAGTGCCAAGTGAGTGCCAATGAGTGCCAAGTGAGTGCCACATAGTGCCAAGTGAGTGCCACATAGTGCCAACTGAGTGCCACTTTTTTCAAGCCTTTTCTAGCCACCCCTGAGCCTAGAATAGACCTAATATGGGTGTCTACCCCTAGGTAATAAGGTATGAGGAATCGATTGGTGTATATTACAATCTGCTAGAATGTTTCCTACTATGAGTTAGTATTTTTATAACACTTATAAGCACTTACACTCGCCATAGACACTTACACTAGCCCATATACACTTACACTCACACGCACAGGTACACTTACACTTACACTCACACACTCGAAGCTCAATTTTGTTGCCTCATCTTTGATGACTCATCTTTAATGCCTCAGCTTTGATACCCCCTATATTGATGATTCATCTTTGATGACTCATCTTTTGTCTACCTCTAGATCATAAGCTGCCCACCAGGCCGCAGCAAGCCCCCTCCCCGCAAAGGATGGAGGCCCCGCACCCGCAGGTGCGACCCGCCGAGCGAATGAAAAATATATATACTATAAGTCATTCATTTTTATTTCATACTTAAACATTTCAAAGAATTTCTTTTCAAATATACTATGAGTCATTCATTTTTATTTCATACTTAAACATTTTTATTAAAAACATTTCGCGAACCTAAAACTGTAACTCATTACAGACCTATTATTTAACACATATATTTATTAACATTATTTTTACTTAATACTTTTTAATTTATAAATTTTTAAAAATTGTATGTAAGAAGAAAAAAACCAGAGTGTCTGATAAATAAACATTTTATTTTACTACAACTGTACGAAATTTTATTAAAAACATTGACATTACATACCTTAAAGCAGTAAATCAGTAAATCAATAGAGGTGTTACCTAACACCTAGGGAGGATTAGTATGCTTTTGTTTTACTGCTTTACTGCTTTAACTCATGTTTTACTGCTTTAACTCATGTTTTACTGCTTTAACTTATATGTTTTACTGCTTTAACTCACATATTTATTAGCATTACATACCTTAAAGCAGTAAATCAGTAAATCAATAGAGGTGTTACCTAACACCTAAGGGATTAGTATGCTTTTGTTTTACTGCTTTACTGCTTTAACTTACTGCTTTACTGCTTTAACTCACGTTTTCCTTTAGCTTATATGTTTTACTGCTTTAACTCATATATATATTTATTAACGTTACATACCTTAAAGCAGTAAATCAGTAAATCAATAGATGTGTTACCTAACACCAAGGGGGGATTAGTATGCTTTTGTTTTACTGCTTTACTGCTTTAACTCATGTTTTACTGCTTTAACTCATGTTTTACTGCTTTAACTCACTGCTTTACTGCTTTAACTTTCTGCTTTGCTGCTTTAACTCTCTGCTTTACTGCTTTAACTCTCTGCTTTACTGCTTTAACTCACATGTTTTACTGCTTTAACTCATATATTTATTAACATTATGTTTTTTATTTTGTTTTAATACTTTTTATTTATTTTATTATTATTTTTATTTATTTTTATTATTATTTTTATTATTTTATTATTTTTATTTTTTTTTTATTATTATACTTAGTGTTATTTACTTCAGGCCTATTGTTATTATTATTTAGAACACACATACACACGCACACACACACGCACACACTTACACTTATACACACATTCACTATGACACTTACATTTACACTTATACACATGCGGTCACACACACACACACACACACACACACTTACACTTATACACACATTCACTATGATACTTATACACACATTCACTATGACACTTACATTTATCCATAGACACTTACACTCACACACAGATTTACTTACACTCACACAGATTTACTTACACTCACACACAGATTTACTTACACACACAGATTTACTTACACTCGCACACAGATTTACACACACACACACACACACACACACACACACTCTCACTTACACATATAACGTATAATTTATTAAAACATTTTATGTTTTAATTAAACACGTACATTTATATTACTCATTCAAATATAACTAAAATTATTTCAAAGTTTCTTAAAACTTCTATAATAAATCAATCATTATCTTTGAACAAAGAATTTATTATTAACTGTTAATACTTTTTGTTTATAAATTTTATAACTATCAAGTTTTAAAATAACTTTTACTAAAATTTTATGAAATTTTATTAAAAACATATATTTTACGTACCTTAAAGCAATAAATCAGTAAATCAGTAAGGTCAGCCCCTAACACCCCTCTACACCAAGCTATGCCACGTTTTGTTCTATTGACTTACTGCTTTACATCATCTTTAGCCATGTAATAAGTATAAAAATAACAAAATAAGTTAGTTCTTCTCTGCTAACATAACATGTATTTTATTAAAATCATTCTAAGTTTTTATTTAAAAATAACAATTATTCACTTATATTTATATTATTCGCTCGATGTTAACTAAAAATATTTCAAAGTTTTTTAAATAATTCGGATTTTCTTTATTATTATTATTATTATTATCTATGTACATTGACAATCCATCACGAGAAAACACAACAACCCGCACTCCTTACAGATACGAAACTGACCTCTCTCTGTAAAATGTGTTGAAATAACTACTTTAGAAGGCCTAAATTTAGGATAATCTTTTTGGATCCCGGGGCGATTTAAGCCCTAATCCCAGGTCAAAATATATTTCAAACTGACCTTTCTGTAAAATGTGGTGCAATAACTACGTTAGGCCTAAATTTAGGCTAAATTTAGGATAAGCCTTTTTGTAGACGGGCTAATTTAATCCTAATACCAGGTCAAAAAAAATCCAGTATACACAAAGAATCATTGTTATTATTATTATTTTTATAAATATATTTCAAACTGAAACATGCTGGATCGGTAAGATCCTTTAAGCAGGTAAGAAGGAAATGTTTTCCTTACTTGTGATTGGTCAGAGTAGTTCCGCTAGTTCATAAGCTAACCACCGGGGCTCAGCATGAGCCACCAGGCAGCCAACTTCCACGCCCGCTGGTGCACGTCCGCCCTACGTCCCCCGCCGCCGCGTGCGCCGTAGGCCTGGCATGGCCCACCACGTTCCCGCCCGCCGCCTCCCGCGGGGCACAATATTCCGCGTACTCGCCCGCCGTTATGGTGTTATTTACTTCATGCCTATTGTTATTATTATTTAGAACACATACACACACAAACACACACACACACACACACACATACACACGCACACACACACACACTTACACATATAACGTATAATTTATTAAAACATCAAAATTTATGATGTAATTATACTCAAGCCTATCAATATTTAGAACACACATACACCCACACACACACACACACACACACACACACACACACACACACACACACACACACACACACACACACTCACTTACACATATAACGTATAATTTATTTTTATTTTATTATTATACTTAGTGTTATTTACTTCATGCCTATTGTTATTATTATTTAGAACACACATGCACACACACGCACACACACACACACACACACACACACATACACACACACACTTCACATACACCTACCGCTCGATATTTTGATACCTCCCAACTTTGATGCCTCAGCTTTTGATGCCTCAACTTTGATGCCTCAGTTTTGATGCCTCAACTTTGATGCCTCAACTTTGATGCCTCAGCTTTTGATGCCTCAGCTTTGATGCCTCAACTTTAATAACTTAGCTTTGGTACCTCAGCTTTGGTGGTTCATCTTTGATGACTCATCTTTGATAGCGTCATCTTTGATACCACCTATATTGATGGTTCATCTTATAAGCAGTTACACTTACCATAGACACTTACACTTACACTTATACACACATACACTATATCTCTTATTCACACATACGCACGTACACATAGACACTTACGTTCACCCATAGACACTTACACTCACACACAATATATATATATATATATATATATATATATATATATATATATATATATATATATATATATATATATATATATATATATATATATATATATATTTTATATATATATGTATATCTATCTTCTTTACTCTACTATATATATATATATATATATATATATATGCTATATATTTATATATTATTATTATAATAAATATTGCGCCTGCGGGCGCCCGCGGCGGGCAGGAACGCGGAAATATTGCGCCTGCGGGCGCACGCGGGGAGCGGGGACGCGGCGGGACGCACCAGCGGGTGCGGGGTTGGCTGCCTTTGCGGGTGGGGCTCATGCTGAGCCCTGGTGGTTAGCTTATGAACTAGGGAAAACTACTCCGACCAATCACAAGTAAGGAAAACATTTCCTTCTTACCTGCTTAAAGGATCTTACCGATCCAGCATGTTTCAGTTTGAAATATATTTATAAAAATAATAATAACAATGATTCTTGTCTATACTGGAATTACCTTTTGACCTGGTATTAGGATTAAATTAGCCCGTCTACAAAAAGGCTTATCCTAAATTTAGGCCTAAATTTAGGCCTAACGTAGTTATTGCACCACATTTTACAGAAAAAGGTCAGTTTGAAATATATTTTGACCTGGAATTAGGCCTAAATCGCCCCGGGATACAAAAAGGTATCCTAAATTTAGGCCTAAAATAGTTATTTCAACACATTTTAGAGAGAGGTCAGTTTCACGTATCTGTAGGAGTCTTGGGGACTAGTGTGTTTTCTGTGATGGTTATCAGTATACATATAGATAATAATAATAATAATAATAAAGAAAATCAGAATTATTAAAAATTTTGAAATATTTTTAGTTAACATCAAGTGAATAATATAAATGTAAGTGAATAATTGTTATTTTTAAATAAAAACTTAGAATGATTTTAATAAAATACATGTTATGTTAGCAGAGAAGAGCTTATTTTGTTATTTTATACTTACATTACATGGCTAAAGATGATGTAAACAGTAAGTCAATAGAACAAAACGTGGCATAACGGTGTAGAGGGGTGCTAGGGCTGACCTTACTGATTTACTGATTTATTGTAAGGTACGTAAAATATATGTTTTTTAATAAAATTTCATAAAATATTTTAGTAAAGTTATTTAAACGATAGTTATAAAATTTATAAACAAAAAGTATTAACAGTTAATAATAAATTCTTTGTTCAAAGGAATAATGATTGATTTATTATAGAAGTTTTAGGAAGCTTTAAGTATTTAGTTATATTTGAGAATAGGTAAATATAAATGTACATGTTCAAGTAAAACATAAAATGTTTTAATAAATTATACGTTACTATGTGTGTAAGTGAGTGTGCGTGGGTGTGTGTGTGTGTGTGTGTGTGTATCAATCTGTGATAGAGTGTAAATGAAATCTGTGTGTGTAAAGTAAACAATGTGTGAGAGTGTAAGTAAATCTGTGTGAGTGTAAGTAAATCTGTGTGTGAGAGTGTAAATGTAAGTGTCTATGGATAAATGTAAGTGTCATAGTGAATGTGTGTATAAGTATCATAGTGAATGTGTGTATAAGTGTAAGATGTGTGTGTGTGTGTGTGTATACGACCTCTAACTAAAGTCTATGGATGTATGTAAGTGTCATAGTGAATGTGTGTATAAGTGTAAGTGTGTGTGTGTGTGTGTGTGTGTGTATGTGTGTTCTAAATAATAATAACAATAGGCATGAAGTAAATAACACTAAGTATAATAATAAATAAAAATAAAATAATAAAAATAATAAAAATAATAATAAAAATAAATAAAAATAATAATAAAATAAATAAAAAGTATTAAAACAAAATAAAAAACATAATGTTAATAAATATATGAGTTAAAAAAAGAAAAACATGTGAGGTTAAAAACGGTAAAGCAGGGTTAAAGCAGTAAAAACGAGAGTTAAAAGCAGCAAAAACGCAGAGCTTTGAAGTGAGGGAGATTAAAGCAGTAAAACATGAGTTAAAGCAGTAAAGCAGTAAAACAAAAGCATACTAATCCCCCCCTTGGTGTTAGGTAACACCTCTATTGATTTACTGATTTACTGCTTTAAGGTATGTAACGTTAATAAATATGAGTTAAAGCAGTAAAACATATAAGTTAAAGCAGTAAAACATGAGTTAAAGCAGTAAAACATGAGTTAAAGCAGTAAAGCAGTAAAACAAAAGCATACTAATCCCCCTAGGTGTTAGGTCACACCTCTATTGATTTACTGATTTACTGCTTTAAGGTATGTAATGCTAATAAATATGTGAGTTAAAGCAGTAAAACATATAAGTTAAAGCAGTAAAACATGAGTTAAAGCAGTAAAACATGAGTTAAAGCAGTAAAGCAGTAAAACAAAAGCATACTAATCCCCTAGGTGTTAGGTAACACCTCTATTGATTTACTGATTTACTGCTTTAAGGTATGTAATGTTAATGTTTTAATAAAATTTCGTACAGTTGTAGTAAAATAAAATGTTTATTTATCAGACACTCTGGTTTTTTTCTTCTTACATACAATTTTAAAAAATTTATAAATTAAAAAGTATTAAGTAAAAAGTATTAAGTAAAAATAATGTTAATAAATATATGTGTTAAATAATAGGTCTGTAATGAGTTACAGTTTTAGGTTCGCGAAAATGTTTTTAATAAAAATGTTTAAGTATGAAATAAAAATGAATGACTCATAGTATATTTGAAAAGAAATTCTTTGAAATGTTTAAGTATGAAATAAAAATGAATGACTTATAGTATATATATTTTTCATTCGCGCGGCGGGTCGCACCTGCGGGTTCGGGGCCTCCATCCTTTGCGGGGAGGGGGCTTGCTGCGGCATTATGGGCAGCTTATGATCTAGAGGTAGACAAGTCATCAAAGATGAATCATCAATATAAGTGTATCAAAGATGACTTCATCAAAGATGAGTCATCAAAAATGAACCAGCAAAATTGAGCTTCGAGTGTGTGAGTGTAAGTGTAGGTGTACCTGTGCGTGTGAGTGTATGTATATGGGCTGAATTGAGTGTCTATGGCGAATGTAAGGGTGCTTATAAATTGTTATAAAAATACCCAACTCATAGTAGGGAAACATTCCAGCAGATTGTAATATACACCAATCGATTCTCCATACCTTATTACCTGGGGGTGAACACCCATGTTAGGTCTATTCATAGGCTCGGGGAGGCTAGAAAAGGCTTGAAAAAGTGGCACTCAGTTGGCATTATGTGGGCACTCAGTTGGCACTTTGTGGCACTCACTTGGCACACTTGGCACTTATTGGCACTCACTTGGCACTCACCTGGCACTCTGGCACTCATCTAATACTCATAGAACACTAATAACATCTAGATGCTTCTTACGGTGATTAGGGAACCATCAAAGCCGTCAAGTTGGCCAAAATTGACCCATGGTATCTGGCAATGTCAAGTCCGAAATATCATGGTCAAACAAAGGTTTAAGACATCAAAAAAGGGCAAAGTCCCCTAAGGAAGGACAAAAATTACCGTGGGTCAAAAATTGACCCAGACACCATAAACGCGTTAGTTTATTAAAAAAATTTTTTCTTTCAAAGCCCTTATATATATATATATATATATATATATACTGTGTATATATATGTATGTATGTAATAATATATATATATATATAATATATGTATATAATATATATATATATCTTCAACTTTGTATGTATTTTTGAGTTATGTTTATAATAATAATAATATATGTAATACTTAAATATAATAATAACTAATAGCCATAATATATATATATATATATATATATATATATATATATATATATAATAATAATAATATATATATATAAATATATTATTAATAATATAATAATAATATAATAATAATATAATATATATAATAATAATATATAATATATATGCTTCTTCATAATAATAATAATAATAATAATAATATATATGTATATCAAATTTTAACAACAATAGCAACAATAATAATATGTATATATATATATATATAACAATATAAAAATATGAAATAATAATAATAATTACTCTTATAACTAATATATATATATATACTATACTATATATATATATATATATATATATATATATATATATATATTATATAGTGTATATATTATGTAATAAAAGATATATATATAAATATCGATAGTGACGTCACTATCGATATATATAACGGTGACGTCACTTCGTGCGAAAATGATAAAATAAATTTGTTTAAACTTGAAAACACGTGATTTTAAAATTGTTTTTATGACTTTTTATTTTCTAAAATACAACGTGTTTAAGGATGGCGGAAAGCATGTTCATGTATATATATATATATATATATATATATATATATATATATATATATATATATATATATATATATATATATATATATATATATATATATATATATATATATTATAATATATTATATAAGAGACTTTGTGTGTGTGTGTGTGTGTGTGTGTATGTGTATTATTATTATTATTTTTATTTTTATTATTAAATCGGAAAATCATTTATCTACTTAGAAAACATTGGCATGAAACTGCCTCGAAATGCTGAGCATTGCTCCACGTGGTAGTTCTACAAAATAATTATTTACGCATTGTAATTATTTTAATAAAATTAATTAAGATAAAAATAAAATTTTCGTTATTATAATTATTATTATTATCATTATTATTATTATTATTATTATTATTATTATTATTATTATTATTATTATTATTATTATTATTATTATTATTATTATTATTATTATTATTATTATTAAATTCGGTATTAAACATTTGGAGCAATGATGCGCACGCAGGCAAAAAATCTCTCTCTCTCTCTCTCTCTCTCTCTCTTTCGTTTCCTTATATATATATATATATATATATATATATATATATATATATATATATATATATATATATATATATATATATATAAATATTATTTTTATTAATATTAATATACTCATATATATATATATATATATATATATATATATATATATATATATATATATATATATATATATATATATATATATATATATATATATATATATAAATTATTATTATTATTATTATTATTATTATTATTATTATTATTATTATTATTATTATTATTATTATTATTATTATTATTATTAATTATTATTATCATTATTAGGCTTCCACGGCACGCTTAAATTGACCTGATTTCAAAATATCTCATTACCAGATCTCACATTTAGATCTGTGGACTAAAGGTCTTAAATTTGCCCGAGAGGTGGGTATTCGTATCCTTTCGGTGGCTATATATTTTGATTTATAACCGGGAAAGAACTCGAAACGGTGAAGACGATAAGGCTTGAGGTGGTAAGGAAGGTTAAGAACAGATGAAAAGGGACGGTGGAAAATCGTGGCATGACCACGTGGGCGCAGGTGTGTGTGTGTGTGTGTGTGTGTGTGTGTGTGTGTGTGTGTGTGTGCAGATGGGTGGCGGGACTGGCGGGACACAAGGCGGGATGGGACATAAGGCGGGCGGATGTGAACCTACGGTTCAGGTGGGATGGGAAACGAACCGGGCGGGAACGCGGCTGCAGAAACGCGGCTGGCTTGCGGGTCGCACCTACGGGTGCGGCGGATTCGAAACAACAAGGTTAAGACATCAAAAAAGGGCTAAGCCCCTAAAGACACATCAAAAATTACCGTGGGTCAAAAAAATTAGGGTGGGGTACACAACGGTTTGCGCTAACGCAAACCGTTTGGCTACACCGCTTCTTCGAAAAGGGTTGCAAAAATTAGGGTTGCCAAAAAATTAGGGTTGCCAAAAAAATTAGGGTTGCCAAAAAATTAGGGTTGCCAAAAAATACCGTGGGCCAAAAATGACCCATGGAAGATCAAAGGGGTGGTCGAAAAAAGGTCAAGGTCAGGTAAAAATTTGGGCTCAAAAAAGGTCAAAAAAGGTCAAGGTCAAATCTAGGATTCTGCGGGGGCCCATGTCATTTTCGTCCGAAATCCCCTCCGTACTACTTATATATATCAATTTTTAACTTTTCCAAAAATTCAAATGTTTGAAAAAGTGAAATAGTGAGATATTTTTTTATACTTGTCCGATCAAAATCAAATTTTCAGGGCTTATAAAGTCGGGCGAGATGCATCTTTTTTATAGATAATTTTTTGTATACTCAAAAGAAAATGATTTAAAATTTCCAAAAGATTTTTTTTTTAAATTTGTTCCAAGAACAAATCCAAAACTAATGCATATACAAAGAAATTATCTAAGTAAAAAATGTGCATCTCTTCCCACTACATGTGCCGTGAAAATTTCATCCACTTTGCCCGAACAGGAAAAAAATTATCGCAATTTTTCATTTTAAAATCAAGAAAAAAGTGGGTTTGGAAATTGGACAACGCTGAGCACAAAACAAAAAATCGAAAAAAACAATTGTGACTATTGTAGGTAATGGACCCATCTATGCATATTTCAAGTTTGAAGTCATTTCGAAAAAAATTCTGGAAGTTGATACGAAAAATGTCAAAAACATGGGTTTTGAAAAATTTAAAATTCTGAAAGAATGACTACAGATACAAAGAACACCCAGCTTAACGTTTTTGGAGGGCAAACAAGCTGGTTGGTGTTTTATGATTAAAATCATTTGATAATTTCAGATTTTTATGTCTATTTACAGGGAGGTGAGAAAATTGGGCGTAGCGCAGGCAAATATTGGATCTTCCCTGAAGAAAAAAAAGATAGTAACTGTTGCCCGTGCTGAACATCTTTCGTTCGTTACTTGAACTTGCCTC
>JABUQX010129130.1:15000-17500 GCA_015478945.1 Trachelipus rathkii | reverse complement strand
ATATATATATATATATATATAATATATATATATATATATTATATT
The DNA here is from genome assembly GCA_015478945.1 of Trachelipus rathkii. Lineage (NCBI taxonomy): Eukaryota > Metazoa > Arthropoda > Malacostraca > Isopoda > Trachelipodidae > Trachelipus > Trachelipus rathkii. The sequence goes on along the minus strand of JABUQX010129130.1, from coordinate 17,455 downwards.
TATTATATTCCTATATATATATATAATATATATATATATATATTATATATATAATAATATATATATATATATTATATATATATATATATATATTTGTTAACTTTGAAATCCTACATCAGGTTTGATATACGCCATTCCATATATTCTTTTATTTGAACATAGCCGAAATATACGAACAGGTTCTAAAAATATAACAAAATATAAATATATAAAAGTACAAATACTAAATACTAAAAATAAACATAATAATTATACATAATTATCCATAATATTCATTAAAAATAGTTATACATGTTAAAAAATATTTAATAAAAAAATAATTATTTTTGAACCTTTTTTTATTTTTGTCCTTAATTAGCTTTTGCTTTAAAAAACTCAATGTTACTTTTTACATTCATACCACATTCACACCAACTATAAAAATAATAAGGTACATTCTAATTACTGATGAATTGGATTTCAGAATTGACTAAGCTTTGGGTGGTATAGGGGCTGCAACTTGGGTAATTTTCTTGAAGATTTGTAACTCTCATCAAATGGCTAAAATTTCTTCTTTTGAATTCTTAGTTTTTGTAAAGTTTTTCTTGTTGTTCTAAGGTTTCTTCTTTAGCTTCTTTATTAATATATTTGCAATTGAAGATTCTGATACCTAGATGTTCCTAATTTTTCTTCAATAGCCTCCTTGTATTGCTTGAAGTTCAATTCTGTCCTTTGTCTTTATTTTCTCAATTAACTTTGACAAAGTCAGGTTTGTGGGCTCAGGAGCTTGTTTGAGTTTCTCAATAGCTTAATTGCTATGCAAGTATCTCCTAGTTACTATTTTTACTTAATTTATTTAGGCTTTGCTTTAGCCTTTTCTCTATTTGAAAGCCCTTAATATTGCCCCACCTTATATTCTGATTTTGTCAGCAATTCTTTCTGTGATGCAATATTTTTGATTTTCTTTACTTGTAGTATTTTGGTAACATTTAGTAAACTCACAGTTGGTGTTCACATAGTAAGACTTTTCTTTAACCTTTTTTATTTATATTTTTTTTATATATTTTAATGGAAAATATAACATATTCCCCCTTTTGTTAAGAATATTATGTTTTCTTATTATTTCTAGATTTACTTACTTTACTTGAATTTTTACTTGATATGTTACTAGCACTGTCTTGTGGTCTAATCTTTGGTTCATTTACATGCCATATATTTGGAAATGTTCACGTTTTTAACTCATGAATAGGCTCTAATTTTTGTGTGAGCCACTGCTGTATTTTATCTGACTGTAGAGATTCAGCCATTAATTCACTACAGGTATTTTTTAGAGCTTCGACTTTAGAGTCTAATTGAAGTTCGTCAGATTTGATCTCGAAACTTAAGTCTATATTATTTATGAAGGCATGCCATAATTTGCCTTTAATATTATTTATTTTATAAGTCACTGCAGCAAGTTTCCCTGAAGGCATTTTTAATTCTCTTTCAGTTATTTCAGTTTCATCTATTTTCTCCATTTCCTTAATTTGTTCGATATTGCTCTTTTTTTCATTTTTAAAAAAATAGTATTATATATATATATATATATATTATATATATATTATATATATATATATATATATAATATATAGATAACTTTATGGATCTTTTAAATTTGACATCAAATTTATTTATGAAACGAAAATAAATTTCAAGAACAAATAATAAAAGCGAAATAAAAAGTATATATTATTAAATCTAAAAATTGGAAATACAAATCTCAAATATTTACCGTAATTTCGAATTCGAAATAATCCTATTATATATATATATATATATATATATATATATATATATATATATATATATATATATATATATTATATATATATATATAATATATAATATATATATATATAATATATATATTTATATAATATATTATATTTACATATATATATATATATATATAATATAATATATATATATATATATATATATAATATAATATATATATATATATATAATATATATAATATATTATATATTACTCGCCAAAAAGATAAACGCACCACTAGCTAAATGTCACTCGCAGGGAACGGGGAAAGGCCCCTAAACTCCATTGAAACCTCACACCAACACAACGACAGCATCCATGTGACTATGTAACCCCCCCCGCAGAGAATTCGCTGCAGTATTGGGGCCGTCAACGCGATAAATTTAGGAAAACATAAACTACGTAACTAGACCTGGGAGAGGTGGGGGTAGGTTATGTCGGGGTATAATCGAGGAGGGATCATGTCACTGTATGAAAGTGACTCCGATAAAACAAGGAAGAGGGATAGTGTGTCAACGTTCAAGAGATCAGGGTGCGAAACAAATAACTGACATGCCACGCCGAAGGACAGACAGTTTACCGGGCACTTGGTTCGACTGGTTCGGTGCTTATCGCACACAACGATTGTACGGGTTGTCCAACGGTACCAGGAAACCCTGG
>JABUQX010129130.1:0-10000 GCA_015478945.1 Trachelipus rathkii | reverse complement strand
TATATATAATTTATAATATATATAATATAATATATATATATATTTTATATATATTTAACTTTACACTTTTACTTATAAAAGGAAAGTTGATTTAAAATTAGAACGTTTCCACTTTAGCTAAAATGAAATTGATTTATTAATAATATATATATATATATATTCTAATTATATTATACGAGGACTTTATTTTTTTTTTGTGTTTATATATATATTATATATTTATTATTATCAATATATATCACCACATTTATACGTGGCACACCTATATATAGATAAAATTCTGAGGAAATAGTTATATATGTTATTAATATTTTACTCATTAATTTATATTACCTTTATATATTTACAGTCCCCCGTTTAACAAATGTCATACGGCAAAGTTATAAATACCTACGAATTGTTACTTTAATCTTTAAAAGCTTTTTTACCAATTTTTCTTTACTCAGCTCAAGGAACGTCGTCCAGGGGCCACGACTAATACACGGAGGCTATCACCCAGTATACTATGCGTCTTGTATATGTAGTATTTTTATTGCATAATTATATATAATATTTAATATATATAGTAATTTATTATATATCGTAGGTATATTATAAGCTCAGTATGGATATATACTATTTATAGCTTTTATATATAATAGCTATTGATATAGGACCTTAAGTAAACCACAGTGGTCCTCAAAATAATTTAGTATTGTAAAGGTTGGTAATAATTGTAGTGCATAGTGCATTCAGTCTCTCCTTTCTTTATGTTATTCTCCGATTGAGAATATTAAATAAAATTATAAACTTTATATGTCATAACACATTAGAACTTACTTTTTTGGATGTCCTCTCGTTGAGCTTTGTTTATTGTCTTCGACGCTCAGATATGTGTATTTTTGATCTCTGATCGTTGCCCATAAGTGTTGACGGTATTAGTGATATAATATATATATATATTAGTTATATATATATTATATATTATAATTTAATTATAATATATCTATATATATTTATTAATATTATATATATTATATATATATTGGATATATATATATATATATATATATAGATGGTCAGTTTTTTTTAATCACACAGTATGTAACTAGAGAACGGCAGTCCTACAGTAAAAACAAATTATGATATATTTGGGAATCAGCCCGAAATTCTAAGCGAAAAGTAAATTTTTTTATTTTTTATAATAAATGAAAACTTAGGGTAAACCGCAAAGATGGCAGGAGCGGGGGTCTTTCGGCCTCCCGGTGGACGACGGGGAGACTAAATCCCCCCTCCGGGGATGGTCCGGAACCCCGCTCTTTGGTCTTTTTGGGTGTCGCGGGGGTATTCCCTCCGACCAATCCTTCTCGTACGGGGTATGAATAACGTTCCCCCCCTCTTGACCCCCGTCGGTCGAGCCCCCTAATAATAATTTTAGAAACATTTTCCAAAAAAATAAAACAATTATAATTCACCAAATTTAGGGGGCTCCGAGCCGTTACGGGGGTACAAGAGGTAGGGGACGTTTCATACCCCGGGGGGGATGGTCGGAGGAACCCCGCGACACCCAAAGACCAAAAGCGGGGGTTCCGTAGACCATCCCCGGAGGGGGGTATTAGTCCCCCCCTGTCGTCCACCGGGAGGCCGAGAGACCCCGGACTCCTTCTGCCATCTTTGCGTTTACCCTAGGGTATTCCTTTAGTTTAAAATAAAAGTTTATAAATTCCCATCCCTTAGAATTTTCGGTTTGTATTCCAAAATTATATAATTTGTTATTTACGTGTAGGAACCTGCAGTTCTCTAGCTACATACTGTGAGCATTAAAAAAATCGGACCATTTCATTATATATATATAATTTATCTATATATATTAATATATATATTATATGATATAATATATAATATATATTATATATATATTATATATATTATATATATATATATTAATTATAATAAATTATATATATATATATACAACGACTTATTGTGAGAAACACAATAATAATATTTTAAAGTCGGAATTAAACTAAAAAATTTAAATAAAATGAAATTGGAAAATAAGATCAATTTGAAGCACAAAAAATAAAAAAGGTAAGTTCTTTTTATAGCAAATCGATTATTTCTTAATTTTTTTTATTGCTTATATAAAAATTATTAACCAACCTTTCCAATCCTAATTATTATTTGAGGGACCATGTTTTACTTAAGGGTCCTATATTAATATTATTATATATATATATATATATAATAATTAATATATATATATATTATTAATAATTATATATATATATATATTATTAATATTATATTCTAATATATATATATTAAATATATAATATATATATGGTTGTCATTTCGTGAATTTGAAATGGCTTGCGTTTTTCTGAGTCATAAAATTTTAGGTTAAGTATTTACAATCTTGTTTAAATTTTTTCATGATTAGGGTAAAAAAAAACTGCTTAAAAATTTCAATCTGATATTTTATAGTTTACATATGAACTGTACTGTAGGTTAAAAACGAATGAATGGAAGTGTTAACATTTATTTTTAGTTTAAAGGTGATTAGTCTCACAATTTATTTTACAATATTGAGACTTAAAGTTTCTGTTTTAAGGAAGAAAAAAATGTTGTTTAAGGATAGTATACTAGGGTTACTCATAAATATATATATTATATATAGTATTATATATTATATTAATTAAATAATAATATAATATTATATATATATAATTATTATAATATATATTATATTATTAATATATATATATATATATATTATATATATTTATATCATATATAATATATATTATAATATATATATATATATATATATATATATATATATATATATATTAAATATATATTAATATATATTAATATATAATATATATATATATTAATATAATTAATATATATATATATTATTATATATATATATATTTATATTATATATTATATATTACTATATATATTAGTGATGGACCGGATGTCAAAAATTATTGAGCGTTTTGCGGTTATGCGAGGAAATGCGGATCTTAAATGAGAATTTATAGAGGTCATTGCGAGGATGCGGATCTTAAGTAGAGAGGGAGCGGTAATAAATGCGGAATGCGGATGCGGATGTTTCCTCTTTGAAAATTAATAATTAAAAATTATATATATATATATATATATATTATAATTATAAATATTAATATATATATATAATATATAAATATATAAATTATATAATATTTAATTATATATATATATTAATTAATATATTAATAATATTTAATATATATATATATATTTATATATATATATCAATATATATATTTATATATTAATATATTATAATATATATTTTATAACATTTTAGTCTATAGATCACCCGACCTACTCACGGGTCAGAAGCCCTATTCAGGAGGGGTGTTCTTGGCACACTATCAGTATATTTATTCATCAACTAACCCATAAAGCTACGCAGCTGGATAATATTCTATTTAAAAATAAGCATTTAGGCTCTGATGAACCAGGACGCAGCTTTAAAGTGATGTGACGAAGATCTTACATTTCTAAGCAGGAAAACACAGAAGTATGGAGAGAATTCCTCTGGACAGATAATTGTATGGGTTGTAGAGGGTTGGGCAGGAAACAGAGAATGGAAAAATGGTCACCGCAAGCGGAACCATTCTCTGGATTTGATTACCAATATCAACACAAAACTTCTAAATAGTCACGCGACGACTTAGCCAAGTGCCACCCATTTGTGCTACGAGTCGAAAAGATCGTACAATTCGTCAATTAAATAAGGGTATCCGGCGAGTGATTATTCCCTCTCTGGAGACTAACAACTCCTCCTCCAATAATGCACTGGGAAATATTATTAAAAATCAATTATCTTTTCTAAAATATCAATATCCTGATAGGATATCCTCAAAGCGGACTATTACTCTTAAATTTTTTATATATGTTTGTAATGTTATTGTCATAATATAGGACTTGTTTTTTTTTTTTTTTAATATTCGATTGCATGCATTTTCGAACACATCGTTTTAATAAGCAAAAGGCCTTAAAATAGAAATGTGATTGTATAGAGGGTCAAATTTTAGAAACAAATCACGACTAAATAGGTATCACTATAAGAAAAAGATAAAGGCTCATACCTAACATACGTCGTGCCCCGCGTAAGATAGCAGGTTACTCTTTAAGTGAGTGGAAAAGTTGTCAGAACAGGTTGTGGTAGGATTGCGTCCTTATTGGCGTCCTCTCTTTGCGCTCCTCGATCCCTCTCTCTCTCTTTACTCTCCAATCGCTCGTCGTCTCGTTCGCTAACCTCTAGACGCTCTCCATTCTCTTCTTCTCTTCTTATTGATTATGAGTAAAGTCTAAGTTACATTCCATAACAAGGAGCGGTATAATGAAGTTACCTTGTATAAGCTGAAGATCAAACTGGAAAGAGGAAAAAAAGTCTATCGTTCAATAGTTACACTGTTAATATACAATGAATATACTTCCCAGTTCTATGATGATCGCACTAGCAAACCGTTATAGTGTTATGTGGAAGGTATTATCCAGTGAAACATTTTATTTTGTTTTATATATATTATAAGGTACCAAGGAATGTTATTATATATTATCAACAGGTTAAGAGACGAGAGATACGATTCGAAAGATGTATAGGAAAGAGTTGGTAAGTGTCTTATAGAGAGTGGAAGTCACAAAAGATCTTGGTAGAAGTTGGTTTTTACAAGAATTGGATTTTCACTTAAGGTGTGGCAAATGACTGATCCCTCACCGGGCTCTGGAAATTATTCGTTTCATCCTAAGTGGTATTTATTTCTCACAGACGAAGAAATAGAAAATAACCACAGACAAAGATTTAAGAAGAGAAGGCTCTAGTTCTGACGCCCGTAAAGAAAGTAAATGAAGAGGGAGCAGGAATTTGAATGAGATGAAAAGATAATGAAGACGAGAGTTCGAGTTATTCTGGTTCATTAGATGCTTGGATTAGGGGATTTACGATTGTTAACGTGAGATAAGATCAACATATAAAGTGAAAAAGATAGGGAATAAAGTAGGACAGTGACATATAAGACAGAACCCTGAGGAACTACCACTTTTGACAGAAAAGAAGTTCGCCCATAAGACAAGCGCGAGCCAAAGATACTGAGTGCTTATACGCAGATAAACTCTAAGAATATAAGTAAAATGAGCCAATTAAGGAGACAGGTAGGAAAGCCTCCAAGGAAAGGGAGGGTTTGTAGAAGTAGCTAGTGACGTCGATTGTAATTTAGCGCGCACGAGAAATTGCTACCATTGCCATATGATGACCATATGTCTCGAAAGAGACCATCAACTCACAGCATATCATCTCCGTGCAGCTTCACGATGCTGCGGAAAAACCCATAAAATCAGTTAGATAGAGGACAAAAGAACTATTTATAATACGACCCAGAGTACTTATCTCACGTGCGTAGCTACAAATCTAAGCCATGTATTCTCGCCTATTCGTTGTGAGGCAAGAAATGAATGAGACTCCCAGTATATGATTACTTTTTAAGAGAATTGAGAAGTTGGAGAAGGGTTTCAACTTATTTTATCTTGTAATAGGAAAATATTAATATCTAAGATAGGAGAATTGGGAGCTATAGGCTCATTTTTGATGAGGTAGAAGACTCGATCCCAAGAGTTATTCCTTTTTGTAGGCCCGCCAACAGGGAATTTTTGTAATCTATATGATATCTCTGTGACATTATACTCTGTCAATAGAGAATAGAGGAGTGGAAAGTACTGGCATAATCATAGTAATTTGTGCACGTCTAGTAGATAAAAAATAATATCTCCTTTGGTTTATTTGCATGATAGGAGTTCGGGAGGTACAGCACGAAGCTACTACTCTCAATCATGAACTCGGGGAGGAATGCTCAGTTACTCAGAGGATGTGGTTCATACACGAGAACCAATCCATAAACTCAGGTTAACACACTCATAGATTTATACGAGCTCCTCACTGACAAACACCTTCAAATATCTTAATTCGTAATTTCAATCACATGCCCTAGCCTTAGGATCGACTAGTGACATTCATGATTGAGAGAAGGCGCAGGGAGGACCAGAAGAGGCGCAGGAATTACACAGAATCCGAGTCGTCTGAGGGTTGTGAGTTAGAAGGAAAAATAGTGAGGCCGAAAGAGAGTTTTCCTTTTCAGTTGGAGAATTAACAACAGAACTACAACTGAAATTTCGAATAAGAGGAGGAAAGATCAGATATTTACTGAAGTTGATTAACGAAGATGTTATTTAGGCATAAATGAGGCCAGAAAGATTTATCTGTAGGTGAGAGTTATATCTAATTAAGTGAGAGGTTTTAGACGCACTTATTTACGTTTTGAATGAAAGCCGCGCTTTATTGCTACGTACGAATAGTAGTATATATTAACTCTCCTGACCACTAGTATATCATAGCCTGAAATGAAAATTAGCATAAATGAAGTGTATAGGAAGAATACTGAAAATAATATTTTTTCACCCTCTCACGATACGCGCACTGTCTCTAGATGATAATAGAAAAGAAGTGAGCACTCTAAAGCACCGGTCGACCATGGATTTATAGAGGAGAGATAATTAAGATATATTTGTTATCAGAGGAAGTGGTATATTGTAAACCTGCTACCCCATCACGATTACCTAATGTCATCACTCTACATCTTCATCGTGCATGTGGCATTAACACAATATCTGCCCTTAAATTGGCAAATGTTTTTCATACTCGAAATGATCACTATTCTTGAAATTTATACCTTTTCGCCTTAAATATTAATTCTTCTTTACCCCATCTTTTGAATCTCCATTTACATCTTTCATATACAGAACATTTTATAAACCCACTAAGGCCCATCTTTAACCGCTTATTTCTAAACTACATATTTTACATTAAAATCCCTTTTTCTAAGGTTTACACTATATATAAGTTCACCACCCCTCTCTCATATATTATATATTATATATATATATATATAAATTAAAATATATATTAATATATATAATTATAATATATTGGGATATAGGTTAGTATACTCGTATAAAAAAAATTAATATATATTTATATAATATATATATTATAATATATATAATATTATTAATATTATTATAATTATATATATATATACTATAATATATATATATATATAATAAATATAATTATATATAATTATATATATATATATATATAATATAATATATAATATATAAATTAATGTTGATATCTTAATATTATCATAAGTAATATTATCAATTAAATATATTACAGAGATGGGCACGCGGCATATATATATATTAATAATTTTTACAGATAGGTCGTTCATAAATCTCAGGTCATATTCGGCTATCTATTGCCATTTATTCATATATTACTAACTAAGTATGCGGTCGTCGGCTATTCGACTTGCAATTTTGATTAAACCATTACAGTGCTGTTGACTTAATTTAAACTATGCGGTCATATTCGGTATATCCTACGATGCGAATTATTCGTTAAATTATTATATCAAAAGTAAACTTTTGCTCGCTTATAGATATACGGAAAGCTGAATTTTATGCCTTACTCATTTTAAACACTATTTAATAATAAAGTATAGTGTGAAAACAAGCATATATTTATCTCTAATATTTTTATTTATAAATGTATTAACTACTGGAATTAGATGGAAGATAATACTTATCATATAGCTTATAGGTTCTATACTTATCTCCTACCTTCCTAGTCTCTCCTGTGTCTTTAATCAACTTAGCAAGTTATATTGAAGGTTTTACCATATATTTCATATTTGAGGATAAAATTAAGTAATAGATATAGTCCTCTCATAACGCTTTCCTTCCTATTTTCAAAAGTTCACTAGATCTTCATTAGCCTTATACTGAGGATGTCTATCATACCTAGCGCTTATAGAATAATGCTAATTCACTCTCCCACAGCTGATATACTGAATAGAATGGGGGTTATATTATATATTATTAAAGTAGATACTATACCATATTACTCCCTATATAGTACTTAGTTGTAGGGAAACCACAGTGAAATACTTGTCTTCAGGTATAATATCATCTTATAGAAGAGGGTTCAACCCACTCCTCCATTAGGACGTTTCAGATATTGACGATTATTCTTCAACATATTACCTGTTTGACTGGCTTGCTCTGTATATCGATATCACAATACTCTTTAATGAAAAAACAGATTTATATATATGTAAAATAAGAGGTATATTACGTTACTGAATTGTTAGGGGTTCTTATTATTCATGTTGGTATGGCCAATAGCTAGGATCAGCTTGATGCTATGTTTCTTTACTAAGTGAGGGTTTTAGATTAGGATATCCCCCTATATCATTCCGGTTAGTATATATATATATATTATCCTGTCCCCAGATCTCCTCCATCACATGTCTAGGATTAGCAATGCTTTTATCTAGGGTCACCTTTTAAATAGGATGAAAGGATGAGGTAGTGGATAGTTATTTTTAGGCAGTGGCTCCAATATAAAGGAAGATCCCTGTATTCGTTGAAAGAATATGGTGTACCTAATAACCTCTATTTACTTAATTAGCTACACTAGGGAGTGCGCTATTGTATCATTATAAGTGTATCTTGCATAACACTAAGTTATAATTAGATAAATATATTTATTCACTCTTCTCCTGTATATCGAAGGGAACTGGTTTCTTATCATCAAACCAAAAGTTGGTATAGATATAAGAGTAGTAGGTGTCATTCATGTATTAGCCCTTTTTTATAGGTACCCTATACGTGTAAATGAATATATTAACAAAGATCACTATTTGGCCACAGGCTGACTAGTAGTAGGTATATATATATGTAAGTATACTGAATATATATATAGTTAGTTTAGTAGATAGGTATATAGTAGTAGTATATATCATATATATAGGCTATATATTAGTATAATATATATATATATATATATATATATATATGATAGTATAGTATAATATAATATATATAGTAATATTATATATAATGTATTTTTACGATTACTACCACCATTCATGCACTCGCCACCGAACACAAATAAAGTAAGAAAAACACTGAAATTATTATTATTTATATTATTATTATTATATATTTTTAGTATTATTATATTTTTTTTGTTTATATTTATTTTGTTATTATTTAGTATTATATTTATGTTTTTAAGTTTACATTTGTATTATACATTTGTTTTATATTTGTTGTATATTTAATTATATTATTTTATTTATATTTATATTTATATTGTATGTTTATATTGATTAATTTTATTGGACTTATAATATAATATTTTTGGTTTATGTTTATATCTATTATTATATGTTTATGTTTATGATCAGGTTGTATATTTATATTTATAGTTTATGTTAAATTTGACACTTATATTTAGTTTACTAAATGTCTTTATGATTTTGTTTTTTTTGTTTTTTGTTTGTTTTTTTTGGCATCAATATATATATATAGTATTATATAGTAATATATATAGTTATATATATATAGTATAGTATAGTATAGGATATATATATATAGTAGTATATATATATATATAGTATTAGGTATATGTATATTATATATTATATGGCCAGCGTTTCCATTGTCCGGCCTATATGTATCTTAAAAAATTTTAATACTACGAATAAAATGGAATACATTTCGGGAATCAGCGTAAAACTTAGCCTCTGGGAACGTATAATAATGTTATAAATGAGAGAGTAATAAATAACAATTTAATATGTTCGTGTTTAAATGTTAAAAAAATATCAGAAATAGGCGTTTTCTAAAAATAAATCATTATAACGGGGTCATAAATTTGTAACGGGGTCTATAACGGGGTTTGAATCGCAAAATTTCTTTCACGTGCATATATATATATATATATATATATATATATATATATTATATTATATAATTATATATATATAATATATATATATTATATATAATATATAATAAGTAGATATATATTATATATATAAGTATATATATATAA
>JABUQX010129129.1:32500-35000 GCA_015478945.1 Trachelipus rathkii | reverse complement strand
AGGTATCATCGAGGAGTAACAGAAAGCTCACTATTGGCAATATTTTAACCCAAGATTCAGACACAGTACTTTCCAGAGGAATGAGTATTCCGAAAAGCAGCTGGAATTTCATGGAATAAAATTAAGAGCAAATTCGTCCTCCATGTTCATAAAAGTTACCCATGTGATTGAGTCTCTGTTGTCAGCACAGACTCTTCATCTTGACCAGATCTCTCAAAGAAAAAATAGATGAGAAGGTCATATATAAATAATAAGCAGTATGGTTTAGAACTTCATCAACTGCTAATGTTGAAAGGGTATTCAACTTTTGGGACTTTGCACAGCAACATCTTAGAAATAGTTGGAAACAGCTAAAGCAGGGAAATTAGTTTTTTGGTATAAAATTCTTAATGATAATTCCAGTTTCGACATTTAATGACTGAATCTCTCTCTCTCTCTCTCTCTCCTCTCTCTCTCTCTCTCTCTCTCTCTCTCTCTTCTCTATATATTATATATATATATAATATAGTATATATATTAATATATATATATAATATATATTAATATTAATATATATATATATTAATATTACATATACCCCTTTATGAGTTTGTATACAACCACAAAAATTATTTATTTATATATATTCCTAAGGTATGCAAATATAAAAGGTAAAAAGAATTCATTTTGTATATATTATGGTTCATCTTGAAATAGAACATTCTTCTTTAAAATAAAAAGATAACTTTTTTTTCAGATAGAGTTTATATATTATTATATACCCTCTCTTATTTTTAACTTTATGAGTTTATGTAAAAGTTATATATAGATAAACTAAAAAAATAATAATAATTTCATACCAGTTTACAGTTATCAAGAAAATTTGAAATTTAAGAATCTAAAGAAATTTATTTAAAAAATGTAAAATAAGTGTTAGCACATGTGTATAACCGTTTCCAGTAATGATTTTTGCCTTTAAAATCTATTTAAAACCAAATTAAAAAAAAAACCACATAATTAAAACAACCATCAAAATAGCATAAAAAACCCAAAAATTTAAACCAAAAAAAAAACCATGGTGTATTTGGTTTATTTAAAAAACCAATGGTTTTGGTTTTTTTAAAACAAAAACCATTGGTTTTTTCCAACCCTATATATAATATATATATATATATTATTATAATATATAATATATAATATATATATATATATATATATATATATACAAATAGTGAATGCACCGGAGAATGATTTTTGGTGGAGAGAAGCCTCCGTAGAAAAATTCCGGGTCTCCCGCATTATGGTATTGGTGTGCTTGGTTTCTATGGTATTATATATATATATTATATATATATTATATATATATATAATAATATAATATATATATATAATATTAATATATATATACTTATTAACGATATTAATCAAGCTCGAAAACTCTGAATCCTCCAGCTTGATATATCTGTGGCCTGAAAAGATTTTTCTTCCTAATAATGATAATGATAATAATAATAATATAATTTAATAATAATAATAATTAATAATAATAAAAATAATAATATAACACGTCCCGAAAATCTTGAATCTCCTAGCTTCGATATTCTATGGTTGAAGATCTTTCTTCCTACTACTACTACTACTACTACTACTATCTTGTTTTTCTGCTACTGCTGTCCCTAATAAATTAGAACAGATTTTCTGATCCTTTAAAATATATTACCCAACTTTCACGGATAGAGGACGTTACTTACTTCTCATCCGAAGATGCAGAGGTGTCCTTTACTAGGGGACCTCTAAACATACACAACACTGCGGTGGTTGGAAGGATTACTGATACAGGTGGGAAGGGGGGGCGGGCCAAAACATCAGTTTTCTCAACATCTGAAACAAGTTAATTTAAGGAACCACACACCATTATACAGACGTCCTAATCAATTCTTGAACACTCTTGACCTATGTTTCACCAAATTACTCTGACCTTGGATCTTCTACTGCTAAAAATTTCTGACCCTTTGCCAAAAACATTTCTAATAACTTCTGTAAATCTGCCATTCCTCTTTTATTTGCTATGGGATCTGTAGGAGCTACTACTTCTGAAAAGCTATATATTTTCCTCTTTATGCATCTTAATTCCACCGACATGGCCTGGAACGGGCATACTCCCTGTTCGACATTACTTTATTAATACCTTAATTCCAAACAATTTCCGGCTTCAGTGCCTGAAAGCGCCCGCTGATGTTTCAAGCCGGATCCCGAAGAGGAGGTAACAACTCTGACCCTTCTAACGTATCTCTTTCAATTCTATCCAAAATTTTTTGAAAACTTCTCAACTCTCATTTCCTGGATCATCGAATCTCATATCCCCCCTGTTTTCTGACACCAGTACCGGGTATTCGACGTCAACTGGCGCATTTTCCTCTATCTCACTATATGGTTCTTCTGCTCTAGAACTATGGGGAATCGTGATGTGGTTGGCCACTGGGACACATTGATCGAAAGCCTTGACCGGGTATGGCATGCA
>JABUQX010129129.1:15000-27500 GCA_015478945.1 Trachelipus rathkii | reverse complement strand
GACAATTGATCTCCTACATTCCTCTCCACCACTGCGTTGCCCTCGTAAAACAAGAAGTAGCCTTACTCTCACATGGATTTGTGAAATATTGGACACTCAAGGTTACTCATGTGGCCTCCTTCTTTCCAGCCACATTTGTTTTTTTGAACTAATTGCCTTCATCCATTTTCCTGCAGTATTCAATCTTCCTCTCCTTAAGTCTCGCGTCTACGCCCACCTGCAGGGAATTGCATAGGACAAGGGACTGGGGTGAATTTAACTTTCCTTTGTGTTTTTTCTTTTCATTCTTTTTGTATTTTTGTTTTGCCCCTCCTTTGAAAAGGGCCCTGTCCGTGGAATGGTGATCGTGTATATATATATATATATATATATATATATATAATATATATATATATATTATATATATATTAATATTATATATATATATATATATAATATATAATATATATATATATAATTATTATAGATATATATAATAAATTACTGATTATTAGTGGTCGTCGTCCTATGTGTTTAAGCAAAAATTTTAAAATTTTTAATTTGCTCGCGATAGACTAAAGTTGGCAACCTTGCCTCTAAGCTCCCATCCTTCTCCCATTAAGGAAAAGATCGTGTGACTCGTCTTTAGACACAGTCTCTCTCTCTCTCTCTGTCAAACTCTTGCTGAAACTGACTACTATGCTCATTCCTATTATATACTTTACTGGTTACATCTGATAAATAGCTTTTGCTCTTTTTTTTTCTCACTTCCTATGGCTGCACCCTTTCATTCCACAACACCGTCCCATCTTTATCTTGGAATGATGCAAACTTTGGTGGTGGTGGACCTCCCACAGGTCCTGCCTTATTCGCTCACCAGTAGGTGATATATAAAATATAATATATATATATATATATATATATATATATTATATATATATATATATATATATATATATATATATATAAATATATTATATATACTATAATATATATTATATTGAAAGTTATAATATTTAAATTTATATACTTGTCCGGTGGCTCTGAAATTGTACAATTAATTTTGATTACTTACTGGTCGATTTAAATAAATTATTATAGATCTTTTACAACAAAAGTAGGAAAAAAGAATGGCATTCATCATTTTTTTTTATTACTACACACAGGAAATAAGATTGCTTTAAACATATGGAGCTTTGGAATCTCTTTACACGAACAACCATAAGATAAAGTCTTTAACCTACAGCGACTTAAAATACGACTTTACTTCTTATCTGGATTTGCACATTTACAGTTATTCCTTCTCTCCGAGATTTCATTAATATTGAAGAAATATATCCTTTTGGAGAAATTTTGAATGTTATCTTATATAATTTGGTGATGAAGAATTGTACATACGGACACTGGCCAGGAAAATCATGCTCACTACTACCGTAACCTAACAAAACGACGAATGTGATAATGATTCTGACTTATGCTGTGAGTGTCCTAGGTTCGACTCTTATGGAGAAAATAATTAGCGATGTTCTTCTTCTCCATAAAGGACAAATAGCTAGTAAGTATGAAAATTCTATTATAAATGAATAAACGTCTTTATATATGGTCCTTACCTTGAGGAGTGCCACTACTGCTGCCGCCGCCACCACCGCAGCTAGAGAGATGTCGTCAGGGTTAAGAGTACCATTCGTCGTTATGTGAGATGATTCTCCCGCCCTTTCCACACGACTCCGGACTCCGGAACCACGTGGGCGTCCTCTCTTTCTCTGACGGCGATAAGTTCCAGAAGTAGGGCTTAATCGACCACCGTCTGCAATATTAACAAAAGTAAATATAATAAAAAAAATACAAGCGAGAATTATTACTAATTAAGGTTTATTTTTAAGTAGTTTGAACAAGTAGGAAAAATAAGTATGTACAAAAATGCTTTGCATCGAAAATTAAAGTCGACTATGCAAAACAATACTCAATATTCTGGGCTTAATGAGTAACAGATAAATAACATTATCAACAGAGAAATTAAATTAAATTCTTTACTAATAATGAGAAAAAGAAAATTTTTGGTTTAAATATTTTAAAAATAAATAAATTATCTTGCCCAAGAGAGAGTGAACATTTTTTTACTTTATTTTCATTATGAATAAAAAAAATAATCACTAAATATAAACAAAAAAATTGTTGAAGTTAACGCAGTGCAAAGAAGCCTATGAAATGAGGTTGGATTGCATATTCAGAGCATAGCAATATAATACTATATATATAATTATATATATAATATTATATATATATATATATATATTATATATATATATTATATTTATATATATAATATATATATATATATATATAATATATATATATATACTATAATACTGCTGGGAAATTAATCGCAGACTTTATGCTTATGTCTCCTCCTCCTGCAGCCTGTCAACAGGAAGTCAACAAAGGGCCTATGCACTCAACAATGGTTAGTGATATTTCGAGAATACAGTACTCAAATGGTAAATGACTTTATGTAAAGAAAAAAGACCGCCGACAGGGAAAATGATGGACATTTGTAAAAAAAAAAAAAATCTGGTTATTTAGTTTCTCTAACGAACCCAAAAAATTTAACCTAACGTAACTTAACCTAACCTAACTTAACCTGACGCCCGCGGCGTGCTGTACAGAAATTTTTTTTGATATCTTGTCTACCATTTTCCCAGTCGAGGACAATTTGGGTTAGTCCCCCCAGGCCGCCCAAATTAAACATTTACTGTTTTGAGAAGATATTTTAATTCTTACTATAATTTTCTTTATTTGATATTTATAAAAAAAATTAAAATTACCGAAAAAA
The DNA here is from genome assembly GCA_015478945.1 of Trachelipus rathkii. Classification (NCBI taxonomy): domain Eukaryota; kingdom Metazoa; phylum Arthropoda; class Malacostraca; order Isopoda; family Trachelipodidae; genus Trachelipus; species Trachelipus rathkii. The sequence continues at coordinate 24,688 of JABUQX010129129.1, read as the reverse complement.
ATAAAAATTTATTACATTTAAAAAAAAATAAATAAAATTAATTCAACTAAATTTTCATAACATCCAAATCAATAATAAACTAAATAATACTATATATATATATAATATATATATATATATATATATATATATATATATATATAAATATATATATATATATATATATATATATATAAATATATATATATAATATATATATATATATATATAATATTATATATATAGTATATATAATATATATATGATGTAAAGGATGCTGTTCTTCAAATGCAGGCCCTATCTAATAAACTTTTAAAAGAAAATAAAATTTTAAAACTGCAAATACAAAAGAGTATTTCTATATTATTTGAAATACCGGTAATTTTAGGCCCGGTAAAGATTTTCTCTAATTACTAATACAGAAAAAAAAGAATCCGAAGCACCGGAAATAAAACGGGTTTTTAGTAGCTTTTGAACGTGTTACTATGTATCCCCCAAAGACGAACGAGTCTCAACATCTTCACCCCCCCCATTTATAGAGATAAGAAATTAAAACAGATTATTTAATATTTGAACCTTCAACGAAGCTAGTCCCAAATGATCGACAAGGAAAAATAATCGACAGGTTATCGACATTTGTGTGTGTGTGTAAAAAAAAAAAATTATTTAGTTTCTCTAACGAGTTCAACAAAACTTAACCTAACCTAACACGGACTGTACGGGAATTTTTTTTGATGTGTCAACTAGGGATGTACCGATACCAGAAAAGAGGCCGATACCGATACTCTATTTTTTTAGGTGCCGATACCGATACTTTAATTAATATAATAAATACACAGTAATAAGATAGAACATTGTGTACTGCTAGGCAACTCAGGATTGCATTCCCTGTACAACGCAATACTTAGTCATTTATTTCATATTTGGTTGTGCCCAAGTATATTTATTTTATAAATTAAAATAGCATTTTTAAGGAATAATAAATGCAAATATAATATTAATAACTTTTTTGTTGGTTTTATTCAAAAATATCCATTTCCATTTTCACGTAAGTATTAACAAAGTTTAGCTACTAGCTTTTATGTTTTAACATGATTACCATTTACAAGAAGATTCTTTAACTTGCTATAATATAAAGAATAAAAAATAATGAAAGAAGAGACCTCAATTAATCAGCTGAAAAGACAAAATTAAAAAAAACGCTATTACTCAAAACATGATCATAAATAACATTATACTCTTTAGGATTAAAAGATAGATTATCATGTCCATACCAAATTCAAAAATTCTCAATTGTGATGCAAAAACATTAAGCTTTCACTAGTATCTTGGCGAGAGCTTGTTCCTATTTGGGATGTTTACATTCCCACCTACACTAAAAATACGCTCGCTCTCGACTGATGAGGGAGGGGCTGATAAATATTTGCTTGCAGCGCTGATAATAATGGAAAACCTGGCCCATTTTCATGCCACCACATGACAGGATTCTCTTCTGTAGGCAGCATCTCCATGTTCGTAAGAGCTCATTCTTATCTTTACAGATGTGCAAAGTTTGAATATCTTTGCCTCCTTGAATATACTGTCTCTTTCAGTTTTTTCGTTGGGGTTCCTTGGTGTGTGATTTCTTTAAAGGTGAATGAGATGTCAATGCAATTCGCCCATGGGTCTATCAAAGTCTAACATATCAAAATCCTCTTCATCTTCAGTAGTTATTGCTTGAAAGCCACCATTCACTATCAGTGCTGTTGACAGGGGTTGCTGATAAGGGGCTTCCACATTCTGAAATTTTTTTTTTGTCAGGCGAAGCAAAGCTCCGCGGTTAATGCTTATTTAAATGCATTCTAGAAGGGGTTCACCGTCGCGGATGCCATTCTTGTGGGGTTTTCAGCTAGCTTAAGGAATGCATTATTAGAACCTTTTATTTTTTTTTTATAGTTGTCACCGTCGCTCTCACGGGCAGAACCTATTCAAGGAGAGGGGGTGTTGAACTCTCAAAAATTCATCAACGCAAATTTACGTAGATAGCACAGAGCAGGCTTTTAAAGTAAGTAGATTAATAGTAGAAACACAGAGATGAAGAGAACGCCACAGAACAGAGGTGGCAGGAAGAGAAGCACCGCAAACGGTAAACTAGTCTGGAGTTTACTAATTCACCCCAAAACTCATGTGTCCAACACAGACCCTTGTGCTACGAGGCGTCGTAAAGGTGGTGGTACGCGAGTGATAAGTTCCTTCGAGCACTTGCCGCTACTTACCTATAGAAAAGACGGTTAAAAGGCACCAATAGTCCGCGCCGCAAGGTAAGAGGGTCAAGTGGAACTAGAAGTTGCAGGACAGTTTATAAGCCTTTGACCTTTGACTCGACCATATCCAAAAGCCGGGTGAAACCAGAACTCCCCCCCCCAGTATGAGACAGGTATACAAGGACGGATGAGACACTTGTATTGCTGGAGTAACTGAGAGAAGAGGAAAAAAAGTCCCTCAGTCTAAAACAGAACTCCCAATTTTCTTTTACGGCACACTAGCAACCGTTGTGAGTGAGGGTTCCAAGACATTTTTTTGTTTGTTAAGGTGAAGGACTGTTTATATTTCAACAGTAGAGACGATGGAACCATCTGAGAAGAGATAGAAAGTTAGGCGTCTTGAGAGGGAGATGTTGCAGAAGTTTGAGTTTTTAAAGAATTATATTTCACAAGGTTGAGAGGACCCCACCCGGAAATTCATCCAGTCAGCGAAATAGAATCGGAAAAGATTAAGACGAGAGGCAAATCTAAGAAGTAAAAGAGGGCAGAATTGAAATGAGCTGAAGAATGAAGGGTCGAGTCACGGCATATGAGTGGATAGAAGTTAGATGTTGCAGTGAGAAGACTCATTAATGAAAGCAGAATAAAGTAGGAGATAATACAGAACCTGAGGAACACACTATTGACAGAAAAAGGAAGAAGTCACCCCATCAACACTAGCCGATATTGAGCGATTGAAGAAAGAGAACAAAGCAAGCAAAGAGGAAGAAGAAACCCAAAGGAGGAGAGCTTGGAGAGCAGCGACGCGTGCATACCCGTTGTCAAATGCTTTGATATGTTAGCGCCACCACCGCCCAGTCTCTTCCGATTAGTTCCTAAGGGCGGAAGACTATAAATCTGTTACAATAGGAAAGTACTCACTAGTTAGACCTCAATGTGCCGAACAGCCGTACTGGCGGATCAGATAAGAAGGAATTGAGATTCCAGATGTCTAAGAAGTGAAGGTTGAGAAGGGTTTCAAAGATCTTAGATAAAATACAAGTTAGACCTATAGGCGATAGTTAGAAGATCACAGAGAAGCTTCCTTTTTCGGAAATAGGTGACATTGCGCGCTTCCAACACTGAGGAAAAGTGCTAGTATGAGGCAAGGAATAGTTGAACGAGGGGGGGGGTCAGCACGGAAGCACACTCCCTCAAAAAAATCCGGGCCACCCACCTTCCAACTTCATAGATTTCAGGAGCCCATGCACCCGATCAAATGTATCAAGGTAAAGGCATAGGACATCTGAGAGGAGAAGGAGGACGAAGAGGAATGCCAGAATCGCCTAGGTTTGAGTTAGAGGAAAATAGGAGGCCAAAGAATTGGCCTTTTTGAGTTGGAGTATTAGCAACAGAATCATCAGAGCGAATAAGAGGAGGAAAGAATGATTTATTACAGAAGTTGTTAGATATGTTTTTTGCAAGAGACCAGAAAGATTTGCAGTAAAGAAACCAAGAGGTCAGGCACTTCTTTTATTGAAAGTTCGGCTTCTGCTCGTCGAAGAGTACCCCTGCAGCGATCGATTTCTAGCTGAATGAAAAATTAGCAAGGAGTGATAGGGAGGAACGAGAATTTCCCGCCCCCCCCCGATACGCAATGTCTCTAGCCTTGAATGGCCAGAGAACAAGCACGATCGAAAGCATGGATTTTGAGGAGAAAAAAGATTTAGTCGAAGAAGAATGAACCTGCTCATCCCATCAACGATACAGCTCCCACTTTATTCGGCGAAGCTGAAGTGTCTTCAGAATCAAAGCAGTTATTCCAAGGATAGTTAGTGTAGAGCGACGCAAAGTCCCCAATCAACCCGATTAAAGTGCCAGAAAAAACGCATAGGGGCAGGAGGGGAGCTGTTGGTGAGAAAGTATATATTTAGAGATATAGCTTGTGGATTCAGATTTACCTTATAGGAGCGAAGGTGGTGGTGTATTTATAGAGATAAGGCTAGTGGTGAAACATAGGTCAAGTGGTCAAGAATTGGTTGGGATTATCCGGAATGTGTGTAGGTTCTTTAATTAGTTGCTCCAGATCGGGGGAATACTGAATCGATTCGGCGTTTCCTTTCCACGAAATCAGGCATGAGAGGTACACATCCAAACAGAGTTGCTGTGACATGGAATCATCGCAATAGGGACCTCACTATTTGGATGAGAAGATATTACAGTTTCGGGAGAAGTAGTAAGGTAATCAAAAAAGGCATGAAAATATGTTCTGTTAGGGAGAAACAGTCAGCAGAAGCGACAAGATTATCGCCAGTAGAAGGAGAAAATTTTAAGCACAGAACATCGAAGTTAAGAGATTCGAGATTCTCGAGACAATGTTATAGGAGTGTCTATGTTTTACATAGGCACATTACTCACGCATCAGACGGTAATCATAAAATAATTTATAGTTGATATTATAAACGAGTTCAGAGGATTGAATTTCTAGCATCATGGCGTCTCAGACAGAGCAAAAATTAGGGTTAGAGTTATAGAAGTGTATTCCGACGGATGCAGAGTTAGATGCAGCCACTGGATTTTGTAAAGGTTCAATAGAAGCCGCCGCCTGTGCAAATCTACTATCAAACACGCACACACAATCATTTAAAACACACACACACACGCAATAAACACAAAAACAAAAAACACAAAAAACAAAGGATAAGTGAGGAAAATATTCGTACGCTTTAAGACCTAATTTAAAAACCTGAAAATTTTAAACGCTAAAACCCTATTTAACAAGCAAATATCTAAAAGGTCGTGAATTTAATCAAGAAAGTTAAATAAATATGAACTTGGATTATCAAAGTTAATTAGCAAAAAAGAAAAAAAAATACTATTGATCAACTAAAAACGTAGATAAATCTGTATAAATTATAATAATGGCTATCCAAATAAGGAATGTTACGCTAAAACCCAAGTTGAAGAAACGCTAAAAATCTGAGTTAAAAAGAAGTAGAGAGAAAAAAAAACAAAAAAAAAAAAAAACATAACCTAGTACTAACTATATACAGTATATTCAAACTAGAATTATTATTGAATCTAAAAGTTTCTCATAATTTTTCACCCAAAAAGTAAGAAGTATCGGCCATATTGATACCGATACCCCCCAAAATGGCCGATACTACCGATACCGATACTAATTGGTACATTAGGGTCAACCTATTTTCCCTGTCGACAATTTTGGCTAGTCCCCCCTTAAACATAGATCTTTCTCCGCACTTTAATTCTCAAATCTTTAGCGTCTTTCATCGTATACAACGCTTGCGCCATTATATGAATGTTCGTTCGTTCAAGAAATTGCTGGGAGGGAGGAGCTAGTCCCAAATCGTCGACATTTTCACCAAAAAAAATGTGTTGACCATTTTCCTCATCAGTTTAATGTGTGTCGACATTTTCCTTATCAGTTTAATGTGTGTCGACCATTTGAACATTATTTTTAAAAATGTGTGTCAACCCCTTTTCCTCTTCATTTTGAATGTGTCTACAATTTGGGTACCACATTAAATTTTTTGTGTCGACGATTTGGACATCATGTGAATTTTTTTTAATAAGTAAAATATGGCCAACATTTGTGACTAACATTAGTTTTGTTGGGCTATTTCGAGTTTCTCTAACGAACCAAAAACAGCTTAACAACCTAAACCGGTTCAGCGTTTAGTACTATCCTTCATATGTATCTTGAAAACTATTAATGCTACAGTAAAACGGAATACATTGGTGGAATGCTGGTCCAATTTTAGTGCGGAAAATGTTAAAAAAAAACAAAAATAAAGAAAAAAAAAAAAAAAAAAAAAAATATATATATATATATATACTATATATATATATATATATATATATATATATATATATATATATATATATTATATATTAATATATATATATATATATCTCAAAAACACTACAATAGCTACAGCGAAAAGAATACATTTTTGGATTCCTGGTAAAATTTCACATAGGGAAAATGTAAAAAAAATAAAAAAAATAAAATAAATTATGTTAATAATTATATTAATATGGATTAAAAGGCCTATTTAGAGGCCTTTTATTGGTTCTCGTTAAAATAAATAGACTTCTATTAAATTTTGCGTTTTTTTTTTTCATAAAGAATACCAAGGTATACCGCCCCGATGCAGGAGTCGGGTCTCTCGGCTTCCCGGTTGAACTACGGGGTAGACTAATTCCCCCCCTCGGGAGGGTCTCCGAACCCCCGCTCTTTGGTTATGTGTCGCGGGGTTCCGCCCCCTCCCCTACGGGGTATGGGAAAACGTCCCCCCTGTGTGTCCCCGTCGGCTCGAGCCCCCCTAGTGTGCCGTATAAGCATTTCCTATGTGAAAATTTACCAGGATTCCAAAAGATTATTCCCTTTTCGCTGTGCTATTGTAGTTTTGAGATTATTATTTATATATTTTTTTTTTACATTTTCCGCACTAAATTGGACCCATTCCACCAATGTATTCCGTTTTACTGTAGCTATTAATAGTTTTTAAGATTACAATGACGATATACTAATACGCTGGCCAACCAACCTAACGACTGCGCGGAGATGTACGACGACGATGCCCTAAACCTTGCCTCTAATTGGATGGATCGACGTTGTGCTATAACGTGGATGGATCGATTGTTCATATAATATATATAGATTATATATATATATATATATATATATCTATATAGTTATATATATTATATATATATATATAATAATATATATATATATATATATATATATAGATATATAGTCAGCATCCCGAAAAGTTCAGGCATGTAACTAAAAAACTATAATGGTATTACGAAAATAAATATCTTTTATTAATCAGGAGACATTTTTACCGCAGAAATTAAAAAAAAATAAAAAAAAATAACGCTTTTTAAAAAATTAAAATTGTTAAAAATTGTTTGAAAAATTTACAGTTTTTTGATAAATCAAAGATGCGACTTACTCACGAGTGAGACGGAAAGTTGCCAAATGTTGAATTTTCTTTTTAACGGACAAATAACACGGGGTAAAAACAACGAACGGTTAGAGCAGAGTCGGGTATTCTCGGCCACCGGGGACGAGGGGGGACTTCGTCCCCCGCCTCTGTCCCTCCGTCGCCTCGAACCCCCTAAGAAGGATATTAAAAAGAAAAAAATAAATTTTCTCCAATTATATTGTACAGACGACTTTCTGGCAACTTTTTCTCTCCGAGACTGCAGCTTTCACGTCTTTCAAAGTCAATCAGAACCTTCACTTTTACTAATATTAAATATGGATTATAATAAAGTATTAAGAATAAATTAATTTTTTTTTTTAATTCTTACGTAAAAATGTCTCCTGATAATAAATGATATTTAATTTTCGGTATATGTAATAGTTTCTGTTACATGCCTGAACTTTTTAGCGATGCTGGCCATAGTATATATATATATATATATATATTATATATATATAATATATATATATATATATAATATATATATATATGATGTGAAATTTCTGATACAGACAGATCTATGTATATTAGTATATTTAATATAAAAACTAAATAAATAAAATTAGGCCTATATTTGTCAAAAGATGGCTGTCGACCATTTGAACATTACGATTTAATGTGTCGACGATTTTACTGTAAGAAAAATGTGTCAAAATATGTGTCGACGTTTTGGAACCCTTCCGAAATTCTTTTAATTGCAGGCAAGTTAGAAAACACTGAACAGGATTGACTCAATTTAAGATATTTTTCATTACTTAAATTTCCACCAATCAAGAGAATTAGCATAACTTGGAGCTTTTTATTCATTAAAATACAAAATCAACATTTTATTAGCTTTACTTTTTGTCTTCAGTCTTCTGGTATATCGTCACTTTTTGATGTCATGAAAAAATCATCGCATTAGATAAAGCATAATCAGCTTGGAGTTTTTTTTCTTTCCTAATAGAGCATCGAATAATAATAATTGCAATGATGATGCCAGTTTCATTGCCTGTCGACAGGGCTGCGGAGCCTGGAGCCGGAGCCAGGTAATTTTAAAATGATGGAGCCGGAGTCTGAGACGGAAAAAATTTTTCCCGTTCGCAGCCCTGCCTGTCGGAATGTTTTGATTTACTTTGGAGGTAGAACTTGCTAAAATGATCAAAACTCTTTCTTCGCATCTAATGTGCCTTGTATAATGTGGACCATTTCGTCTCTGGGTGTATCGCGGAATCCATTCATTCAAATTTTTTTTTCTTGATATTCTTGGTATGATGATAAATCATGGCAAAAGATACACAACCGTACATATTTCACGCTGAAGGTGTAACGTTCGCGAATATTACTAATTTATATATATATATATATATATATATATATATATATAATATAGTATATATATATATATATATATATATATTATATATATATATATATATATATATATTATATATTATATATATATATATATATATATAAATCAAGGCGACTCCTGCACCGTCGCTACTCGTGCTCAGCACGAGTTTACATTATAGAAACGATCTAATTTTGCAAATTCACAATGTTTCATATTTTATATATTTTGCGAAAGTTGATCGAAAAAATGAAATTATTACATAAAAATATAAAAGATTATGCAAAATTGAAAAGAAAAAGGGAAGAATAGCCGCTATCAAATAATGCTTAACACATTAAAAATAGGACTAATCCGTGCCCAAAGGAAAAGGCGGATATGGTATTTGTGAATTTTTGGAAATATTTTTTTTTATAAATACTGTTTATAAATGATTTGTTTAAATACTATACACAATAAATATTAATTTATTTATTTAAGTGGTTTAAAGAATATTAATAAGACACTTAAAACAAGTGGTGAACAAATCTTTATTTGAAATATTATAAAAGTTAACGTGAAGTGTACAATAGAAAACATTTACATAGAAAATTTAATAGAACTCAAGAATATATATATATTATATATGATATATAATATATATATATATATATATATATATATATATATTATATAATAATTAATATATATATATATATATATATATAGAGAGAGAGAGAGATGAAGAAGAGAGAGCACGAGTCAGAAAAAGTTATTGTGTATCTACATACTATATAGATATATTATTATATATATATATATATATAATATATATATATATATATATTATATATATATATAATAATATTATATATATATATATATATATATATATAATCGACAATAATATGCTGTATAAATGAAATTACACTATCTTCTTTTTTGAAAAAATTTTCCTTGCAAAAATTCGACCAAAACTCGAAAAAAATAGGGATAATTTATCGATTTTACAAAATTAAGCCGATTAAACCTAACCTAACCAGGTGGTAGGGGTAGAAGGCAGGGTAGAAAAAAAATATATTTAAGAAATATTTTCGACCAAAATTTCCTAATATAAATATTCAATGTGATTAATAATAATAATAATAATAATAATA
>JABUQX010129129.1:0-5000 GCA_015478945.1 Trachelipus rathkii | reverse complement strand
TTATATTATTATTTTATTATTATTAATTGTTATAATTTTATATATATTGTAATTTTTTTTGTCAACAAGTTTACGTGTGCTACGTAAGCCTACTCGCTAATATAAAGTGCCTATTTGTTAAAAAGTGTTAATTATTATTATTATGTATTGAAATAGTAAAATACTTTGTCATAAATTCTTTTTTTTTTTTTTTATTTAGCATATTAAAGAGAAAAATAAAAGTTCATAATTTGCGAAAAAATTCTACGTCCATTTTCCAGGGGATCGGAGTCAGGATCGGAGTCGGAGTCGGGTGTCTCTAAAAATCGGACTCTGGGAGTCGGGAGGTCGGGAAGTCGGTTGTTTTAAAATCGACTCTGGGAGTCGGAGGGTCGGGAGTCGATCTATTTTTTCTCGACTCTAAATATTTAGTAAATATATATATATATATATATATATATATATATATTATATAATATATATATATAATTAATATATTATAATATTATATATATATATATATATATATATATATATATATATATATATATAATATATATATATATATATATATTAGATCAGAGCTGGGCGCGCATATATTTTTTGAGTGCGCTGCGCCTATGCCGCCAGGACCGGCGCCGTATATTTTTTGTATACATCAATCGCCTAGCGCCTATTTCGCCTCGACTTTTTCGTTTGCCAGTGGATGTCGCTAAATTATTTGCAAAGTAAAGTTTTTAGTGACGATAATAAAAGTCCATGCTTTTATAAGGAAGAAAAACACACTTATTAATTTTTGTAATTAAAACACCGTAAACTAATATCTACACGTCCCCTTCCTCCTCCATGTCCTTGTGATCCATGTTTTCCCCAGGAAGTTCAACTATAATTCTTTCTTGAAGTTGAGCATATTTCATAGCTCTTAGTTGCCAGTTTTATTTGTATGTTAAGTCCCAGGTCTTTGGATCGTATGTGACAGTTCATAATATACATATATATATATTATACTTCTTACTAATTATATATATATAATATATATATAGTATATATTATATATATAGTAAATAAATTCATCCCCGTCAATGTATTAACTCATGGTCAAGATTGCGATCCTGACCCTAGCAGATGAGCGTGCAGGTGTTTAGACCACTATGCCACGACGCAGCTAAAAGAAAGCTTGTGCGATCCTCCTGGTGAATAATCACTCACAAAGGAGATCATCGGGCTCTTCCCGCTCGCACTCGGGCGTAGGGTCAAACAGGGTACCGAGCATGGTGAATGATCTCCTTTGTGAGTGATTATTCACCAGAGGAGGTATCGACAAGTTCTTCTTTTAGCTCGTGTGCCGTATGATCTAAACACATTGCACGCTCATCTGCTAGGGTCCAGGATCAAATCCCAGCATGGGAAAATACATTTTAGGGGTTTCTTTATTATTATTGTAGTTCTTGTTGTTGATTTTCAATAAGCATCATATATATATATATATATATATATATATTATATAATATATATATATATATAATTATAATATATATATATATATATTATATATATAATATATATTATATATATTTATAGTTTTACACTGGTTTTAGAATTATACTAAGTTGCCAGCTTCAAGTTCTTAACTTTTAAGGTAACAAAATGCTTTTTCCGTCATAGGCGCGCTTATAGGCGCACAGGAATGCTGTCGCCTTTGCTTTAGTCCGCCTTTTAAAAAATTGTTGCGCCCTAATCGCCTTTGCGCCACGGATTGATAGTCGCATAGCGCATAGGCGCAACATGGCTGGCGCAACGCCCAGCTCTTTATATATATATATATATTATATATAATATATATATATATATATTATATATATATATATATATAATATATAGATATATTTATATATATATATATATATATATCATTAAATATATATATATAATTTTATTTTATCGATTTATTTATATTAAAAATATTGAAGAACTTATCCCACTGGCTACAACAACTGGCGAAGAAGAGGCGTTTGGCTGTGCGCTGCCGGACTCGTCGATTTGCTTCGATGGTCAAGATCTGAAGGCATCGTTTACTAGCCTTCGTCTGGTACGCAATAGGAATTTCTAGCTGAGATCCCGTGTGATTTATATATATATATAATATATATATATATATATATTATATATATTATTATATATATATATATATATATATATTATATATATATTATATTATATATATAGGCTATTCAGTAGGATCTTTCACCGAAAAGGTATAATTGCATTTTTTCCAACTTTACATTTTGTTTTTTTTTTTTAACAATAAGCATAAAGATTAAAGTTGCCAGGGCCTTCAAACGGTTGTATTAAATATTAAAAAAAAAGTTTTACAGTCATTTGTAAACTAACGTATCTTAACATAACCCTACTTAACGTATCATAAACCTTACTAATGTAATTTATTTTTAAAAACTTTAATTTATTCCACTTTGCATCGTTTAAAAAAAAACACGTCATCTGGCACCATGAGCGCTTTGTACATTTGGTTCGATATTTTACAAAATTTTGTTTTCCCTCTCCAGTGAAATTTCTACTCATTCTTCCCACAAAAAAATTTACGAGGAGAAAATCCTACCGAAATTATAATATCATATAATATGATATATATATAATATATATATATATATATATATCTATATAGTATATATATATATATAATAGAAATATATATAATTTCATAAATATATAATAATAATAAATAATGAATAATAATAAACTGAAAACGCAAACCAAAACATAAAATTTGAAGAGTTACAGTTGACCCCGTTTTCAAAAGGTACATCAGAAACTAATGAATGTACTTTAAAAGCTCGCTTCGACTCATAAAGATATGCTCAAAGTTGTAGGCTTAAGGACCTTTTCCCGCTTCAAGAAAAGCTCTTATTATATATAGATAGTACGTATATTAATATAGTATATTATAAGGTAGTAGTATGATGGTACTATGTAAATATATATGGTATATATATATATAATATATAGAGTATAGATATAGAATAGTATATATAATCATTCTCCCACAATAACTCAATCCCAAGATCGGAGTAATAACTGATATATAGTAATATATATAAGTAGTATTAGCTAGATAATATATGATAAATAAATTATATTAATGATAATGTACTATATAGATATATGGAGGATGATATACTATATATAGTTATAGTATATATATTACAAGTCTTTATTAGTCTAGTGACAGACGAAAGAATGATGTGAAGAAGATAATATGAAATAAAGGGACGTTTAACCCGCTTTTTATCTCAGCCAAGTCAGTAACGTAACCATGGATAAATCGGCGATGTATTTCTTCCGCGATGCTTTAATAGCCGTAATCAGGGCAAAGATGCCGTCAAATATCATTGGTATATACCTGAAAAGATTTCCACCGATTCTCATCTTTCAAAGGAAACAAAGAGAAAAAAAAATGCGGATCACAACTATCAAGACCCTTTCTTAACATACAAACCGTGTGTTATGGATTTTCTATAAATCGATAGTTAAATTGACTCATAGAAGCCCGCGTAGGTATACATATTTTATAAAAACATGAATTTATTAAGCCATTAGCTATGCATTAAAAAAATTCAGAAATCTATATATAACAAATACCAAAGTAAGAGCTAAGGTGTAATATATGTTAAGAAGTAAAACAAATCAAATAGTTCATGAATTAGTTACTTCATTAGTTAGATTAGCCATATGCCACGATAAGAATCTTCGAGTATGTCATGCAAATAACCAAATAAGGGTAATTGAGCTTTGGGGAAGGGATGGTAATATTGTAATTAAAGTTAAATAACAACATCAAGTTAGTTATTGAAGATTATAGTTTGATAGTTTTTGTAGAGAATCGCAATAACGAATACTCGAAAACAACATAATTTAACATATACAGAAGATACCTGACATATTTTCTGATTATCAAAAACGAATAATGGCTAAGAGTAGCACGAGTGCCCTCCCCCCCCATTATACTAAGAAATGACAGCTAATACTAATAAAAGATATTTGGTTTTGGGTGGGTCCTAAGATGGATTTTAGTTGTCCACGTTCCAAGTTGAGGCTTAGTTATTATGTTAGAGAAAAAAAGAAAAAGAGAGCTTCCTAAGAGAAATACCGCTGAAAAAAGAGCATCATAATGGATTCATCAATGCTAATCCATGAGGCTCAAGAGAAATCGCATCCCTACGCCACCCAAAGTCTCGAATCCCAAGAATGTTAAATCCGACAAGAAATTCTTTCAAAAGAAAAAAATTTCCCCGAAATTGAAGCGTGTTTCAAACAATTATACTCCATTTACTTGGATACAAGCCTCATCTCTGAAATTCGTCAAACTATCCGAAGAATAGATGCTCTTTATCCTATCATTATAAATAGACCTGCCTTTAATACACACGCATCAGTTTAACGGAGTGTAACTGAGAAGAAAATAGGCAGCCGGCCAGTTTTTTAAGCTATAAAGCGAGAGCATATTACGGATCGAAAGTTATTTACGATAAATAAGTCGAATAAATAAAATATATGATACTATAAAGAGTAATAAAAGAGAAAAAAGTATAAAACAGATACACGGCTTTAAAATAAACGGTAAGGAGCAAGCGTTCAACAATCAATGTTACGTGTCCTGATGTACACATATCAAGCACTGTGCTCGCATCAGTATAATATATATATATATGAATATACTTATATATATTTATATATAGTATATAGTAGTTATATAGTAGTATGTACTATGTATTATAATATAATATATATATAATATATATATAGATAATATATAATATATATGAGTAATTATGCAAGTAGTCTTCACATAATTACACTAGAGGAACAATCAACTGCTTCTTGTCCCCCCCCCCATGATAAAATAAAATCCAAATTAATAACTTTTTTTCATTTCCATTAAACAAAAATATGAACAAGAGGGAGGGCAAAGGACCCTTAAAAGTTAAAAGGAACAATCTCCGTCC
>JABUQX010129128.1:0-12500 GCA_015478945.1 Trachelipus rathkii | reverse complement strand
GCAGGAAAGAAAGAAGCACCGCAGCGAACCAGTCTGGAGTTACTAACATCAACACAAAACTCATGTGCCGACACAGCACCCCTTGTGCTACGAGGGCGTCGTAAAGGTGGGTGGTACGCGAATGGACCATAGTTTCCTCGAGCACTTGCTCACAGTATCTATAGAAAAGGGATAAAGCACCAACATCGCGCCGCAAATATAAAGGGTCAAGTGAACTAGAAAGTACAGGAGAGTTTATAAGTCTTTTGGCCTTTGACTCGACCCTATCCAAAAGCCGATGAAACCAGAGCCCCCGCCCCCCACAGATATGAGAGCAGTACTCCATACAAGGGCGAATGAGACCCTTGTATAGGTGGAGTAACTGAGAAGAGGAAAAAAATTCTCGCAGTCTAAACAGAACTCCAGTTTCTTTGAGGCGCCCTAGCAAACCACTGTGATTTTGAGGTTTTCAAACATTTTTTTGTTTTATGTTAAGGCCAGGAGTTTACCAATATTGTCAACAGGAAGAGACCGAGAAGAACCGTCGAGAAGAGAATAGAAAAGTTAAGTGGTCTTAGGAAGAGAGATTGTAGAAGTTGGGTTTTTAAAGAATTAAATTTCACAAGCTTGAGACGACCCAACCCTGAAATTCTATCCAGATCAGCGAGAATAGAATCGGAAAGATTAAGACGAGAGGCAATTCTAGAAGTAAAAGAGGGAGCAGAATTGATATGAGTTGAAGAATGAAGGGTCAAGTCATCGACATATGAGTGGATAGAGTTAGATGTGCAGGTGAGAATGATCAATTTGATGAAAAGGTAGGAATAAAGTAGGAGATAAGACAGAAGCCTGAGGAACACCACTATTGAACGAAAAAGAAGTCCGCCCCCATCAACAACAGCCTGACATTGAGCGCTTTCAAAGAAGCTAGACATACAGTAAGGCAAGAGAAGTAAGGAAACCCAAAGAGGGGACTTGGAGACGGCAGTGACGCCGTGCCATACCCGGTCAAATGCTTTGGATTTTTTCAAGCGCCACCACACAAGTCTTCCCGTAGTTCCTAAGGGCGGAAACCAAAAATCGGTTAAATAGTAAAGTATATCGCCAGTAGATTCGAGCACCGAAAGCCGAACTGGTAATTCAGAAAGAAGGGAAAGTAGATTCCAGAATGATTAAGAAAGTGAGAATTGAGAAGGGTTTCAAAGATCTTAGAAAGAATACAAGTGAGAGCTATAGGGCGTAGTTAGAAGGATCAGAGCAGCATCATTTTTTTCGGAATAGGTTGGACATATGCGCGCTTCCAACACTGAGGTGAAAGTTCTAGTATTGAGGCATAGAGAATATAGTTTGAACGAGGCTGGGGTCAGCAACGGACAGCACACTTCCTCAATAACTCGGAGAAGGAATGCCATCCGGCCACCCGCCTTCCTAACGTTCAATAGATTTCAGTGAGCTCAATGCACCCGATCCACCAATATGAAATTGAAACCAGGTAAAGGCCATAGACACCTGAGAGGAGAAGAGGAGGAAAGAGGAATACAGAATCGTCGCAGGGTTGAATTAGAGGAAAATAGGAAGCCCAAAGAGATGATTGGCCTTTTCAGTTGGAGTATTAAACAGAATCATCAGAGCGAATAAGAGGAGGAAAGGATGATTTACAGAAGTTGTTAGAGATGTTTTTTGGCAAGAGGCCAGAAAGATTTGTCAGTAGGAGAACCAAGGAGGTCAGCGCATTTTCGTTTAATGAAAGTCCGCTTTGCTTCGAATGATAAAAAAAATAATAGAAAATCCCTTGCAACGATTTCTAGCTGAATGAAAATTGGCCAGAGTGATAGGAGAACGAGATTTTTCCACGCCGATAAGTATTGGTCCTCTAACCTGAATGGACAGTTAACAAACACGATCGAACCAATGGAATTTTTGAGGAGAAAAAGATTTAGTCCAAGAAGGAATGAACCTGCTCATCCCATTAACAATTACAGTTCCCACTTTATCGGCAGAATCTGAAGCGTCTTAAGAGTCAAAGCAGTCACTTCAATTATAGTTAGCGTAGAAGCAACGCAATGCCCTCCAATCGGCCCGATCAAAGTGCCAGAAAAACCGCATAGGGCAGGATGGAGCTGTTGGAGAGAAAGTATTAAAATTAAGTGAATATAAGGTTGTGGTCAGATTTTACCGATAGGGCGGAAGGTGGTGTATTTATAGAGAGGACTAGTGGTGAAACATAGGTCAAGTGTGTTCAAGAATCGGTTGGGACGATCCGGAATGTGTGTAGGTTATTTAATCAGTTGTTCCAGATCGTTGAGAATACTGAATGAGTCGCTTCCTCAACGCACCACGCACGAGGCGGCAACCCAACATTCAGTTTTTGTGTACATTGAATCCCTCAAATAAGAGGACCTCAGTAATTTGGATGAGAAGATCTAACAGTCTTCGTGAGAAGTAGTAAGGTAATCAAAAAAGGCATGAAAATCTGTTCTGTTAGGAGAACAGTAGCAGAAGCTAGTAGATGGAAGTAGTAAAACGGAAGAAAGCATTTTTAAGCCAAGAACATCGAAGTTTAGGAGATTTCGGATTCTCGAGAAACGTGTTATAGAATTGTTTATATTTACTTAGGCACATAACTCCACCCTTCAACACCGGAAAATAATATATAAAAAGTTATAGTTGGATATATTAAACGAGTTGAAGGATGAATTCTTAGCCATCTGGGTCTCAAGACAAGAGCATAAAATTAGGTTTAGAGTTAGAGAGGTAGTATTCCATGGATGCAGAGTTAGAGTGCAAGCCATTGATGTTGGTAAAGTCAAAAGAAAGCCACGCCTGTGCAAATCTGCTATCATACACGCACACGCACACGCAATCAAAAAAAAAAAAAAAAAAAAAAAAAAAAAGACAGAAACAAATAGACAAAAACCAAAGGAGAAATGAGGAAAATTTATTCGTACGCTAAAACCTAAATTTTAAAACGATAAAACCCTATTTACAGCAAATATCTAAAATATGAATAATCCAGAAAGTTTAAAAACACTCACGCACTCACACGCTCTCACGAAATTGCGTAAAAAAAAAAAAAGTACTATTGATCAACTAAAAAAGTAGATAAATCTGTATAAATTATAATAATTGCTGTCCAAATAGGTAAATTTTGCGCTAAAGACCAAGTTGGAGAAACGCTAAAAATCTAAGTTAAAAAGGAAATCGAGGAAAAAAAAAAACATAACTTAGTACTAGCTATCTATATCGAACTAGATTTATTATTGAATCTAAAAGTTTCTCTATTTTTTCCACCCAACAGTAAGAAGTATCGGCGTAAGTATCGGCCACTTTTAACGATACGCGATACCGGATACATCAATAATGGCGATACTACCCGACACCCGATACCGTACCGAACTATCGTAACTCCCTAATATATAATATATATAATATTATATATATATATATATTATATATATATAATATATATATATATAATATATATATATTATATATATATATATATATATATAATACGGTATATATAGTTTTCAATACGATTTTCTTTATTATTATTATTATTATTATTATTATTATTATTATTATTATTATTATTATTATTATTATTATTATATTATATTATAATTATAATTATAATTATAATTATTATTTATATTATTATTATTATTATTAATTATTATTATTATTATTATTATTATTATTATTATTATTATTATTATTATTATTATTATTATTATTATTATTATTATTATTATTATTAAATTATTATTATTATTATTATTATTATTATTACAAGTTAATGACATTCTTTAGTATATGAATGTTTGCAAAGTTACGGAACCCCGCATCGCTTATTTATAAAATATCCTCTGTGAGAAAATTATTAATAAAAAGTAAAAGAAAACGGATAAGTTTGACAAGTTGACTCGAAAGCAGATAAGCTGCCAAGATATTGACAAGTAGTATTCTCTTTGTGTAATAAAATATTGTATTAAAATGCATAAATATAATATATCTATCATATATAACGAAGCACTATATGTCAATTGTTTTACATAGTTGTAATATATTGTTTCTTTTTTTAAATAATAATTATTTTAATATAAAAAATATATAAATTTATATTTTGTACTTTGACAGTTTTTTTTATTACTTTTCGCAACTTTCATAACAACCCGATACTACCTACTCCGTTGTAGATAACAATGGTAGATAACTATTGGCTTAATGTGTTCAGAAGCAATTTATCTCCCAAATTTATGGGATTGTTAAAAATTATGAACACATATGAACACATTGTTCTTTAGCTAAAACTATTTTAGGTTCTTGATCACATATTTCGACTCAGTTGTGAAAGAATTCTTAACTTGAAATGCCACGTCAATTCTTACTTCAGAAACGATGTTGTGTACTAGCTAGTAAGGTTATTGTTTGCATTGAATATTTTATAACTTTTTAAATAAAATTCCAGCTTAAACGTATACTAGAAGGATATATATTATACTACGCAAGGTATAGAATAATTACTGATAGACATATATATAATATCATATATAATATCATCTATTATAGAACTGTTATTATTATTATTATTTGGCTATCAGGGTTCTTATCATGTTCTGCGTGTAAGATAGCTTCCATTATTGATCGATTTTGGGATATAGGCATGTAACGTAATCTTATTTAATTTCTTTGAAGAGACTAAATTCCAAGCAAATGCGTTGGTGATCTATATGGTTTCTTCAGTAGCCGATCTCACTGTGCCTTAACCCATGTGGAGGTCGATCACACGCCCTCTAAACTCGTGAGGAACACCTATTAACTAAAGGAAACCATTAACGTTCATTCCGAGTGCGAACGTTACTTTAATATTTACGGCGCAGAGCTGACTGGCGAAACGATACATCGTTCTGTGTTCCAGCTTACGTGAGTACTAACAGACGTCGTCCTTTATATCGTTTCTTGCTAGCAACAGTTCCCGTAGGACTGAATTCTGAGTGCCTATAGAACATGGATAAGGGCAAAGTGTACACTGTACTAAATATGGAGTAACCCGTGCATAACTAACCAACGCGTCGGTGCTGGTGTCGAGTGAGTGCTTAAGGTCAAGAAAGTTCGCGGTTACACTTCTCACTTAGGGGACAATATTGAAAGAGACATCCAATGACGATTAAGGTATTGGAAGGTCCAACCATGAAGTGGTGCGAATGTATTGGAGTAAATATTGAAATTCTTAATATTATAAGTAAAGTATTAAACCTTAGGTATAAAATGAATGGTAAGAATGTAAGCGGCTCAGTCTGACGGTGATGTCACCGAACTAAACAGAAAAGAATTGAATAACATTGCAGGCCATAAAGTATGATTGGTGATAGCTGATTATACTGAATTATCGTGGGATGTACCGGCGGGTTGACACTAGAAAAAACGATCGTACAACGCCTGTTAACAGCCGAGTCAAACGGTTGACGTGAAGTTTAAGATACTCTTTCGGAATGTGATCGATAGAGGATGTTTAAATAGATCATTGAATATGCGTCGAAATGTTTAATGTGCGATACAGCTAAGTATCTTATTCGGGTAATATAACCACCCTATAGGAATTTAGGAACTGACTGCTGAGAAAGATTTAGATAGACTTGCTATCAGTTTCATACCTTCACTCGCCATGTCTTTCTGCGCCAAGTAGTATGTGGAAGAGATATAGAAGGGGAATATATATATAGTATTAGGTATTCAAGATTGGATAGCAAGTAATACTATAATTAGACTACGTATATGGTGATAGGTATATATATACGGTATATAGGTAAGTGGATATATACATAGGGTATATAGGTATAGCATAATTTAAAATATTTGAGTCTCCAAAGTTGTTAGCAGAGTGTGAAGGATACTAATATTTATTGGTAAAAAGTATGGGTATAAGTATAAAATAATCAGGGTAGTTATTAAATGTATATAAGTAGGTACCAAGTATAGGATATATAGCGTAGAGTATATATATACATAATACTATATTGTTATAAGATTCTTGTGTGTATTGAATAATAGCCTAGTATAGGGTATATATAGTATATTATGTAAATTGAAAAAATAAACGCTCTAAAACTTATGATTAGGTATAGGCTAAGATATAATAGTTATATATATAGGTATATAGAGAAATATACTATCACTACGGGGTATAGTATGAAAAGGCTGTAGTAGTATGATAGGTATAATAGTAAAAATATATATACTATATTATATATGTATACAGTTTATATAAAAAATATATTAAATATTATAAGTAAGTTACGTGATACATATATATCATGTCTCTGACTATAGTATATTAGCCGTTATATCACAGTATACTAAACGTAAGGTAGTAGTTATACTATTATATGAGTTATTATATATATATATACATAGTAGATATAGTATAGGCTTAACAACTACAGGTCATATAGCAGTTATATGATCTATGACGGTCTATAACATACTGATATAATATAGTATAATATATAGTATAATATATATATCAATATTGTATTTTTATGATAATAGTAGTATATATAAATAAAGTGTATTTATATGAGTATATAATAGAGAAAAATAATAGTATATAGTGTATATATGAAACTGGTGTTTATTAATATCCCTGTGATTTTCCATAGTTTGGGTGTGACTTTGTAGCTAATAATGTCTCTTATTCATATTACTAATCCTTTCCACTGTTGAAATGGATGGTTACTATGAGACAAATCACGGCGTAGGAACGAGTTTATTTCACTGGTATTTACTGAATAAGAGTTGAGTTAATGCTAGTTCAGTGTATCGGAAGTTAAGTATTCATGGAAATATACTTTTATTATAATGTAACAAGTTTAGACTCAGTATAAAGCTTAGTGAAACAATTTATAAAATGCAACGAATTAATCCGGAATGGGAGGTTGATATACTTTAATCATATATAAATTCTACTACTGCACTACACCTTACTGTACTACTGGCACTAACTAACTACACTACTACTACCTACTACCCAAATACAACTATTAACGTGTGACTGTCTACCATGAGCACCTGTACTGAGTACCACTTACTAGCTGACTACTAGTACATACTCTTTCAATGGCTTCAACTGTGTTATGTTACACCCCCATGTTTAATTAAACAAACATATTGAAATTATAAGAGTTTTATTAATATAAAAACGTAAAAAACTACACGTGCTACACGAAAACAAATGACGTTGTTGCACACATAAGCATAACAACCGCCATCATTCACGGGCAGGCCTTGTTGAGTAAACTGGCAACGCTATTTATGGGATGAGAAAAACCGGGGTGCTTTTAAAATAACACGGTGGAAAGTGCGTCTGTTTTTTGGGGACGTGGGGAAAATGGCCTAGGATAGTAATGCATATCCCGGTTGTTGGTAATCTCAGCAACGCGCGAGTCCAACGATTTCGTATCCCGCTGACGAAAGAGTAAAAATCTTCTGTTGACATTCATGTCGTGAATTAAAAGATGGGGGGGCCCAGTCCTGGGCTTGGAAGTGTTAACGTCAGCATTTATGGGACTAGAGACAACCGGGGGGCGGTGTGTTAACAGAATCTACTGTTTATGATAAGCGCTGCTATTTTTGGGAACGTGGGATGATGGCTTAGATGAGTTTAGAGCATCCGGTTGTTGTTAAATCAGCAACGCGGAGTCCAACGTTCGAACCCCGCTGACGAAGAGTAAAATCTTCTGTGACTCATTCATGAGCAGTCTCTGAGTGGGGTAGGGGTAAAGTAAAAACAACACATGGACGTAGCTGAGGTAGGGTGATACGTAGAAGGACGTGAAAAGACGGTAAAGATCGAGTGCGCCAGGAGGGGGGGTGAGAAGGGTGGGGAGGGACCCGCTCCTGACGCAACGCCTGTTGTATCGTTCCTCAACGTCAAACTAAAAAAACACGTATATTAGGATATGGTATATATATATATATATAAATAATATATATATATAGTAAAATAGTTATATTAATAATAATAGTTAATATATAGTAATATATAGTATATCTATATAAAAATTATACTTAACTATATATAGTCATATTATACACATGTATATTATTGATTATTATTATTATTTAGTTTACTTTATTTTTATTTATTTTATTATTATCTATTTATTAATATTATTACTTTATTATTTTTATTATTTGTGTTATTAATTATTATTACTAATATTAGTACTTACGCAATATTAATATTATTATACTCCAAAATAACGATGTTGCAAACATTGCATGCAAACATTTTGTCTGTGCAACCACCCAATCATCTAGGTACTCGACCAAGGGTCGGTTCATGATGAACTCATCATGAACGAAGCTGAGTTGATGAGTTGGCTAAATATGCGGATGAGCATCTATAAGTTATTAGAACGCGTTCACGAGGTGGAAACTCGAAGATGTTCTTTATGTATGAACAGTCGCTGAAGCGCAGCTACTGTTCATGTGATCGGCTTTCGACGCGCATCATGGAGGGGTTAGCAGCTATGTTTGTATTTGATCAACAATTAGATGTGCCAGATTCCTATAGGAAGCTAAATTGACTATATTATTAAACTTGGGTGCGGAAGTCGGGAGAGGGGCTAGGTGAAAAGATAACGTTCATGTGTGGGCTACGCCTCACACATGATATAATTTTGCCTCATGTGTCTAATACTTAAGTAGAATAGAAGGGTTAACTGACTTCCGAGTGCGGAGATGATGAAGAATAAGTGATCGGCACTAAACTGAGTGGTTTCATCTTTCTCCATTTCTTTGCTTTTTTCTTCTTTTCTTCTTTTTCTCTTTTCTTCATCTTTTTTTCTTCTCGTGTAATCAGTTAAAATACCGGATTAAGTAACTTTTTCTTAAGATCGTGTGTCTTTCGTATTTGATTCATGGGAACTCTTGTGCCTTTTAGGGTTGTTATCTCTGTTTCACTATCTCCTTTTACTACTAGTCTGCCTGTTGTTCTCGCTTCCACAGATGCTTTCGAGTAAATGAAATGTGTCATGTAGTATATATAGTATTATAAGGTAAAAAATCAAAATAATTGAGTAGGTATATAGGGGTAATATGGGGTGGGCGAGGGGGGGGGGAGAAGCCAGTAAGTGGTATATATATTGATAGCTAAAATGAGGTTCGAGGCTACATAATTAGTACCTAGTTCGTGACCGGTTATATGTATGATTAAGTAGTTTATAGCATAGATATATATAGTATAGTGATATGGGGGAGGAATAAGAAATATGCGGGGGTATAATTATATTATATTAGTATATATTATCGTATTAATATTAATATTATTATTTAAGTAGTTTATTTATTTATATTAATTTAGTTATTATCTGTATCACGCGGTCCCTGCCGCCAAAAGATAGACTTCATAAACTCTTTATAACAATCAACAATTATCATATAATGCACTGATTGCGGGGTGAGCACAATGTCGATATAGTAAGTTAAGGTACGTGAAGTGGCGGTTGACAAGCGGACTCAGGATTCGTTTCTCGGGTGCCAACAGGCATCCTATTCGTACTAGCCTATACTTAAAATATTTCGTATGAAACGTTATGGCGCGGAAGCGAAGGCGCGCCTACAATAACAATATACAGCTGATTGCGGGCAAAGCTAGCGGCGGAGGCGGGCGGGGCGACGCGGTACGGTCAATCAACCTAGTGAGTCTATAGCGGTCTGCTAGGGTCCCCCAGCAAGGGGACACGGGGGGAATTGCCGCGGGGATTCCTCGCCGGAAAAATCATAAGTACGCGTCACTTGGAATAGTCACTGTTCGCAAGTGTTACCTTTAATCACTCTGGTAAGCTTAAAACGAGGTAAAAGACGGCATGTGCACGGCGTGCGTTATAGTACTACGTATGCAGAGGGACGTCACTCGTTTGTAAGTAAGTAGCTCACCTTTGAAAATACAGTACCTAAGCTCATATAATTAAGCTTGCGGTTAGTGTGAAGTAAGTAGCTCATGTAAAGTAGGGTTAGCTGCATATAAGTAGCCATGTATAGGATTAAGTAATGAAGCCGATTCCTTCGGTGCCGCGGCTTGGGTTGAGAGTTAAACCGATCTGGTGCGCGGCTGACGCGGGCGCACTATTGGTTAGTGAACTCGTTAGTATACGAACAAAGCAGGTCCAGTGGTGAAATTAGTGTGCGTTCATCGCCAGCGCCTACTATGGATAATGTGATAGACCTGGCCCGGGAAGCGAGACCTGCCTCACATCGGAGCTGTAAAACGGCATACATGAAATGATTACACCAAAAGATTTAGCCCCACCGGGTCGGCAGCTATCGAGGAGACCCCAGAAAAACGCCTCATGCGGTCTTTCCTGAGACAGGGGGGCGCCGCTCCCCCCCCATTCCCCGGGATTCATCAATATAATATAGTATTAGTAATGCTTTAAAATATAAATAATCGAAACTATAGACAGAAAAATACCCCGGCAAAAACGTTACGTTATTAGACGGCACAGTAAACTGTATACGGTTTCTTTTCACTAGTTGCGACCCAAAACTATGTCTACAGGAATTACTGACACTATCTTTGATCCATTGTTCGAGTTTTTTATCTCTAAGGGGATCAAGTCCCAGCCAGGTGATATGAAAAACTTAAAACTCTCCTTTTGAATCGGCCGTCATTTTATACAGTTTTAATTCTTAAAACACCTGCCGATTAATCTTTAGTCTTCTCTAGTCTACTGAATACCTTTAAATTTGTTCGATTTATCTTCCACTAATATTACTGAACGTAGAGGAAGTACTCAACGAGAGTATGTCGAGCATCGCAAAACTTCAACCGGCAAAATTTTAAGCCGTAAGTGTTTTTTCAGTGATGGAACTGAAACCCCTATGGGTTGCTATTTATACATTGATAGTCTCGTTTTTAATTAGTAATTTGAAGCTATCGGTGGTGTTAGCCTTTACATTCATTTTTTGATAACTAGTAAGTTGAAAGCCCTAAGTTGGCATGGTTACTAGTTATTTTTTGTAGATGTGTAATCGAATAAATTCGTGTGTAAGCGATCGTCCGTGTAGTGCTGTATGCTGTACGTTGGCGTAAAGATTGTGTACAGAATGACTTCATATTGGGTGGACTGGGGTTATCCTCGTTCTGGAGCTTTACCAAATCCGGGTGATCTTAATTAGAATCGTGTTGGAACAATTCGACCTGTCCTAAGAACCATACGTTAACCTGACGGTATAATCTCCTTCAAAGAGAAAATAAGATAATAAGATATTTTGAGTGGATATGGGGATATCAAATATACTACAGGAAAACGCAAGGGAGACAATGTGAATAGTTCGGCTGACCAGTGTGATTGAACAAATGATTGGCTATCGTAATGGGTTATTTGAGCGAAATCCTTTATTTTCTGTTCTTGCTTCTTCAGATTGTTGGTTAATTCAGTAAGTATCAATTGCAAAAGTTGTTATAGAAAGATAAACGAAAATTATTAGTTATTATTGATTATTATAGTGGTGATTATTTAATTATTAGTGATTATTAGTTGATATATTAAAAAGTAAAGTAGGCTTTATTGTGTCATATGGAGTAATGTTGTTTATGTTTGGGATTAATTTTTAATGTTATGTATACTTCCGTATATTTGAGTTGAGGTGAGGTTTTGTAGTTTTATTTTATATTTTTGTAGTATTTTAGTATTAAGTTTATATGGAATTATTATTATGTATAATTATTTATGTATTATTATTATGTATTCATATTAGATATGTATATGATTGATTAAATAAGTTATTATTCCCAAAAATCTCTGTACATAATTGAAGTGTATTGAATAGACAAAAAGTATGGGTTATTGTTAATGAGTTAGTGATGTATTATTATTATTGTAAGATTAGTAGTAGGTGGGATTATCTGGCAAGTGATGGTACAGCTCTTGTTTATTTTGGATAGGACACATTTTGGTACACTCATCATATTTTTTTACTTACCTAATTATGAGAAAATAATTTTTTCCCCCGTGAACGCAGAGGGCAAAAAGAAAGTTGGGGATACGAAGAAAACTTATTTTCTAGATGGGAGAGATTAATATCTTCCACGATTATGAGAAACATGCATCTTAAAGTTACATGATTGACTCGTGTGAAAAAGCAGTGTTCAAGTGTTTGCTACTATAGCCAACAACCTTTTTAGCGCCTGTCACCTAAAAATTGATTGATTATATTTTATGTTGTTCGTACTCTATGTGTTCAGATTATTTTGATATATAAAATATAAATGGATTAATTATTAATTATTAATACTAGAAATATTATTATTTATTATTTATATATTATTGATGTAATTATTTGGGTTATTTATTGTTTATTATTAGTGATTATAATAATTTATCATTATTAATTATATTAATACAATTTCATTAATTAATATTTATTATTCATTATTATTTATTCTTTTATTATATTATTTTATACTTAAATTTTGATATTATTGTATTATTATTATAATGTTATTAGAGGGG
>JABUQX010129127.1:0-16204 GCA_015478945.1 Trachelipus rathkii | reverse complement strand
TCTGTATAATATATATATATATATATATATATATATATATATATATAAAATATTTAAATTATATATTATATATAGTTATTATATATATATATAATATATAATATATACTATATATATATATATATACTCTTATATATACTAATATATATATATGATATACCTATATTATATATATTTCTCCACCTGCTTTGGTTTCATCTTCATATAAATATAATAAATACTGCATAATGAAAATTTTATTATATGAAAACAAAATTAATAAATATATAATATAGTATATATATATAAATATATATATAATAATATATATACTATATATATCTTATAATATAAATATATATATACATATAAGAAAATATTCATATATGAAAACAAAAGTAAAAAATATATAAGGAAATTTTATGAAAAGTGCAATCCATGGATTTTTCAACGATGCTTTGTTAATCTTTTACAATTGACGACTTTTGTTGAATATGTTTATTATTACCTACCATTTTCCGAGTCGTCTGCTTCTTCAAATGAATCATACTCGTAATCTGGTAAGCTTGGTGAACTTGGTAAACTTGCCGGTTTCAGGCTTTCTGTATTCTCAATTTCTTCGGAGACATTATCAGTACTGGTGTCCGGTTTTCCATCTGTATTCTCAGGTTCTTCGGACAGCTTATCAGTACTGGTGTCTGGTAACTCTGGTTTTCCTTCAATATTTTCAGACTCTTCGGACAGTTTATCGGTACTAGTGTCTGGATTACCTGTATTCTCAGACTCTTCGGACAGCTTAGATGTACTGGTGTCTGGTAACTCTGGTTCTTCTTCTGCATTCTCAGACTCTTCGGATGGCTTGTCAGTACTATTGTCTGGTTCTTCAGTTTCATCGTGTAAATTGATGATTGTTGTATTCGAATCTATATCGATTAAATGTATATATTATAAATTGATATTAATTACACAGCTTAATAACAGCAACATCAACAATAACAATTTTGATCACATGCAAATACCTTAACGGAATTTCAAATTTTTATTTCAGAAATAGTTATATTATGTTAATTTATTTAATCCACATTTAAAATTTTGGACGTAAACCCTTGCCTTAAACTTTATTTTTTATTAAGAACAAATTGTGTTATCATACCGTTAACATGTTGCTCGATTTCTTTTTTCACTTCTAGGTCTTCTGCAGAAGGAGGCACAGATATTGTTGCACTCTCCGATTTCTCAGTTGGGTCTTTGATAAAGATTCCTGAAACTTTGGTTGGTTTTTCTGCAATATAACTGTCAGTAATTTTAGAATCTTAAAGAGAAGCAAAAAAAAAATAATAATAAAATAACTAAAATGTTTCTTTTGGTTTGTAATTTTCCTTTAAAAAAACACACATTTTGAGTGATGATTTTAAAGATAAATCTGAAATCTTTAAAACAAATTATATTCAACTACTCTATGGCAATTCAGTCTATCTTTTAAACTATATTTCAAATGTTTGATTGTCTGAAATGTTTCCGTAGATTTATTACAAATTAAACAGAATTAACGTTGAAAGCATCAAACATAAGAGAAATGTGTTTAATAAATACTCAAATTATGGAAGCTATATTAACTGACCAAGAATATTTTTTATATATTTTTAATGTACTAGTATTACCAATTGCTGTCAAACTAACAGCACTTAGAGCAGTAATTATTTTTTTATATATAATTATGCATACCATTGTAATTATTCACGGTACTGCTCGTTGTTGTAGTAATTTTTTTTTTATAATTATACATACCACTGTTATTATTCACGGTACTGCTCGTCGTTGTGCTCACAACCAAAGAAGCCTCTGTTTTCCGTATGAAGTTTTGAGAATAAACGATGTAAAATTATTGGCGTTCAGAACCTTTTATGAAAAAACTCTTTTGGATTTATAAAAAAAACTTATGGGTTCAGATTTTTTGAAAAGCTTATTATGAATACAGTTGTTATGAACCACACTCTTGTTTAGGATACATAACTATTTGTGTATAGTCTTTTCAAGCTATTTGGAAACCAAAAACTGACAATCAAAACAGTGTTGACTAATTTTATGAATAAATTTAATTTTTTTATTAAGCTCTTTGTGTGTGAACAACGAAATTGATTGTCGCAAAGCCCTGTTATTCATAATTTTTTTTTTTTAAGAGCTTGGAATTTTGATATGATTTACTCTTCTACTAAAAAGATTTATGTGAATATTGTACCAAAATGTACCATCCTGTGCATTATGAAGTCCAAAACCATTAGAGAAAACAAGTAATCAAATTCAATTTCTGTAACAACTAGACTAAAAATTGTAATCACTTTAAATATATTTATTTCATTTAGGGTAAGGTTCTCCAGTATCCTGGAAGTGAATTCCTAATCCTTTATTTTCTGTAAGAAATCCATCTAAGTAACATTAATATAAATAATGGAAACAATGAATGTTAAATTTTAAATTCACAAAATTTAATAACTTGAGTCTTCATCATGATTTTAAAGCATAGGTTCATAACCTGGGCCATAGCGCCCCATGAGAGGCACTGGACTTAATTAAAGGGGCAGTAAGATAAAGAGTGGCTCTGAGAGGGACGGTGAGCTAAGATAATAAAATGAAATTATTATCTTCAATACCAATTCTATTATACATTACAGTGATATTATTATTTGCTTAAATAAAACGATAGATAAACATTGAAGGCAAAACATGTTGAAAAACATTACGTTTCAAATAATGCATATCAGTGCTATCGACAAAAACCTTGGTAAATTAGTCAAAGAGGAAACTTGCGACTTCGTTTGACATTCAAAATCTCACCTAGCCGAAAGAAGTCATTAAGTCACAATTAATTAAAATTAATAATTTTAGGCATTATTCATTTTAATCTACGTAATTGTTAATTTTTATATTCTGCAACTTTTAGTAAAATTTTTTTATCATCCATGTTTAATAAAATTTGGACGATAAAAAGCTTATTCAATAACTAATCTGGGGAAAACTATAATTAATCTTGATACAGTGGGACACTGCCCACAAGAAAAGGTTTTGAATCACTGTTTTAAAGGGTAGTATCGCTATGTCTTTCATTGTATTAAGAATATAGGTCATTTTAAAATAATTCACATAAGAGGAAGGATTGTTGAATTATATATATATATATATATTTAATTTAATTCATTTATTAATCTATATCTATATATTAATTATTAATTATATATTATTTATAATCTATTATTATATATTAATTGATATTAAATATTTAAAATTAACTTATTAATCATTTATATATATAATTTAAATATAATATATAATTTAATATTAGTAATTATAGTTCAGAGTCAAAAGTGGCGTGCTCTGTGAACATTGCGACATAAACATTGGGCGAGGCCACTATTTTTAATTATATATTATATTATCTACTATTATAATAATTTAATTATTCAATATAATATTATTATTTATATTATAATTTATATATTATATATTTTAAATATTATTTATATATAATTTAATTATCTAATTTATATATATTATTAATATTATATTGTTATTATTATATCATTCATATAGTATTATATAATTTACTATATATAACGATACATAATGTTATGATTGGCAAACATTCATGAAAACTACATTTAAAATTCACACGCGTAATGGTATAATCTATATTAATATTAGCATAACAGATTCGTTAATATTTTATTATTCTAATACTATTATGACAAATATCCTATTTAGATACTACAAATTATTTAATTTTAGTAATTAAAGAATCTTATTTATAATTATAATTATTAACATTATACAGATTATCTTGCATTCCTCCATTTCTTATAAATTTAAATTTCATATTAATTTTATTCGTAATTCACCTACGATTTATATGCACTTATATACATTAATATTTAAAAACCGTAGGAAGTGAGTTCTCTTTAACCAATTCTTATTATTTATAGATTTTCTACCATACCTGTACCTTAGTTCCGGACAATTGACCCACCCTTATTTTCTCCAAGAGTGAGTCAAAATTATTACTTCTCCTTTTATCCTGCATTGTGAGCTTATATCCAAAAACCATTGCAAACCATTACTGTTTATAAATTCATCAGTGTAGATTTCTAATATATTAATGTCAGATCTTAATATCACTATTAAACCTACATTCGTAAGCATTCTTAAGTTATTGACAAACTACAGCTATTTCTATCGATGAGATTGAAGTGATAGGCTATCTATCCTAGCCTAAGTTTTAATATGATTTAAACCCTTAGATTATCTCAATTTGAATCAAGTTTTTTCGATTCCAATAATTACAGCCATCTTAATCTACAATTCTACAAATCTTTACGTGATCTAGTTTGAACTTAGCGCTCCCCGCATATATTCCCCAATCTGGCGACTTTTTCCATTCTGCCTCTAACACCTTATGGCTAAATTCCATTATTCTATCTATTGGTTCTTCCTATATTATAGTTAATATTTTTATGTTATAACTCAATCTCTCCTTCTCTCTCTATTACTCTCTCTCTCTCTCTTTTTGTTTCTCAACTCTCTCTCTTCTTCTTCTCCATGTCTCTTGCTCTTCTCTCTCTCACTCTCTTACTAGCAGTATATATATATATAATAATCAAAATATTAATATACTATACTATTATTATTATCTGTTCTATATATAAATACTATATATACTATACTATACTGGTAGCTGCAATCAATCTTATATTTAGTTACTGACTGTTCACTTATATTAAATATATTATTAAATTTAATTTATAATCATATTATGTCATTATTTTTAATATATAATTATATTAAATTATATTACTATATTAATATATATAATTAATTAAGTGTTTTTTTTATATTTAATTTTTTATAATAAAAAATAGTTTTTCTTAATTTTGGCGAATATGAATGCGAATAGTTCTGGGAAGGAGGTTATCGAAGTGCGTAGAGTGTGTCACTAATTTTACCCAACATATGGGTTGATGTGATGAGGAAGCTTGTTGGAAACTCCTTCAAAATAACAAAAGCAAGAATAATTGTATTATTTTCATCTTATTAATAACAGTTGAACTCATGAACAACACAAATCCTGTAGCCTTTGCCTATTATTAATTAAGCTCCTAGGGAAATTAATACCATGTAATGCTCTCCAATGTTCTAATGATTCAATTATTAATCAAAATTTAATGATTTCAGTGACGACGGAAATAAAAATATATGATTTTAATAGAAAATTAGACTGATTGGTTTTCGACTATGGTGAACAAAATTTTAATATTATAATATATAGATAATGTGAATAACTTTTAATTTACATTAGTATTCTTTTTAATTTTTTTTGTAGTAGGAGGACCTCCGGACCTTCCTATGTGGCATCCCCCGTATTAAAGCCGACGTCTCTAGATTATATAAATTATTAATATGAATAACTTATTCCTATTTAATTATTTATATATTATAATATATAGTAATTATTAATTATATTATTATATATTCTAATTATTCAATATAATTTAATATATTTATATTTAATTAATATATGACTATAATTTATATTATTAATTTAATTCAACCCAGATGATTATATTCTTACTACTATTATTATTAATTTACTTATAATTTAAAATTTATTTTATTTTAATAATTATCATTATAATTATTACATAATTTATTATATTCATTATATATATATATCTATATTTATATAATATATTACATTATATTATTTAATTATTATGATATAATATATACTATCTATATTATTATATATATATATATTATATTACATTTATATTATTACTTATTTATATTATTTATTATATATATTATATTATATCTATTTAAATATTATATTATATATAAAACATTAAGCTTCATTTAATTGAGGATAATTATATATATATATTATATTATAATTTAATGATCACTTTATTTTTATTATTATATATTAATTATATTATCGCTTTATTTTAATAACTAATTTATTTTTATATATATATATATATTATATAAATTTATAACATTTAATTATTATAGTTATATATTATATATACTATAATTTTCAGCTTGTATGACTGTAGACGTAAACACGTACACTGTTAGTTATTAGCTCATATACTATAATATATATATAAGTATGACTAGTATATATCATATACTGTACATATAATTATATATGTATATGTATCATGTGTTTGTATCATAATCACTCCATACGTATATATACATTATTAATAAATATTTTGTGTTTATATATCCAACGTATTATTCTTTGCTCTCATTGCATGATAGCTGATTGATAACTTCCTGCACGTCACTATTGGAATTATTTTAGTGCTAGGCTTATGTGTAATGAATTCTCATTTAAAGCCTATTTCATAGTTAGGCATTTTAATATTGCTCCTGTGCTTAGTAATTGTGACAAAAGTATGTTTGCTTTGATACAATATCAGGGAGAAAGTAGCTTTTTTTTATCTTTTTGGTCTGGACATGAGCAGCGTAATATTGTGTAGAGTCATTTTGTCTCGTATCATTGAAATAGCATATAAATCACTTAGAGAATATTAATTATTATAAATGTTACCTAAGATAGATAAAAATAATTTATCTACAAAATTCGATTTAAAATTATTTTAATAGATATCGATTACTTTAATTAATGATAGTGACCTTTACAAAGATTACATAAGCATATGATATCTTATGTATTGAGGTCTCCACGATACTTTACGTCTCTATTCATTCATTATTATCATTAAATTTTTGAATAATTAATCAAGAAAGGAAATGCATTTGCCTATATCTGTTCATTTCTACATTATAGTAATTTATCTCACATGAGGCATTTACTTTATTTATCTCTCATTAATAGAAAGCAGAAAGTTCTGTTGCCAAATAATTCTATCCTAATAAATATTTGAATATGTTTCACACTCGGATGTTTGCTTAAAAATCATTTCAAAAACAAACTTTACATTTTAAATAGGATTAAGAACAGTTGATGTCACTAATAATGAAGACTGCAATGTTATACATAATGGAAGAGTGTAGAGGAATAAAGTTAAAGTCATTGGTAATACATATAAATCTCTATAACCATTATAACATAAATTTTTGTATTTTTTGATACTAATTACTTATTCAAATGAGGTGTACGTTTTTGAAGTATGGTATTATTTAATATCTTTGATCCATTTCATAATGTCTCCTCCTAAAGCCTTCAACAAATGCATTTCAAAATTAAATTTCTCAAGTTTCTTAAAAAGTAAACAATCCATATTATTTAATTATCATTTCCTCCATCACCTATTTTTTGCCATACTCGTGTGTGAGTTTATGTCCTCATTTTAGTTTCTGAGGTAATTTATCTTTTCACCTATTATTTTATTTTCTATTAAATTAAATACAGTGTAAGTGTCCTATACTCCTTGCCATCTAAAATTAGTATCACTTGGAATTCTTGACATTATACTGTGCCTCTTCTTCAATTGATTATCTATTAAAAGTCATTTGTATTACTTTTCACAAGTTAGTGCAACAGCAAAAATAAACATAATAATCGTCATCGTCTAGATTCATTTTCTACAGTTTTAAAATTAAACACTTCATTTATAAAATACTTATTTGTATCTATTCTATCTATTGACATTTCTATCTCATCTATCAAATTAAATCTGACTTGTTCCAATCAGATAAGTTATAATCTATTTTACTTTTTTCTCGTATTTTGCAAGTAATTACCTAATCGCTAGAGATTCTCTTTAATGCTATTATTCAACATAGTACAACTTTAACCTATTCATGATAAGCCTTCTAGTTGCGAGGTTATTACACTAAATATGATTTCCTCATTATTTATTATTAGTAATACTAATGTTAGTTCTTTCTTATATTATTTACTTTTGATGATTAATAATGTCATTATTATTTAATTTCATTTATAGGGATCTAAATTTTAAAATACACTTAAAAATATATAAAAAAACTGTTGAAAAATGTCACCATTCAAATATATTAATATATAAATTTAATTTAATAGCTCATTTACATATTAATATAATATGTATTAAATTTATATAATTCGTACTCTTTATTTTCATTATAAGCCAATTCGTACGCAGTTTTCGATTGACACGTTAAACCGGAATTCATTAATGATTATTATTTTCGAGAAACGAGTGACGAACAGTTTTGAAATGATATTTTCTGAAATGGGAATAGTTTCATTTATTATTTAATGACATAAAACTTGGACCTAAAATCTTAAAGTATATTTATATGCGACGAATAGAATAGTGATAAAAAAACTTTAGTCATTCACGGCAAAATTAGATTCATCTAAAGTTAGCGTATGAGATAGTTACTCGTTCGGTCACTAAATCCATTTACAAGGTATCAAAACGAGATCTGCTAGTACAGGTATACTAAGTGGAAATTCTTTACTGCATCTTAACTATCTCGACGCGAATCCATAGTGTAAGGTGCGATATAGGTTTTTGCATATCTCTTTCAGTATTGTTACACATCATACGCCTGCTGAAGTATCTAGATTGTCGTGAAATATATGTTATGTAACAGTCGATTTCAATTAAACAGGATATGTAATGCCACGTAAGAAATAGTCTAAAAATATTGTTTCACTTTCTGCTTCTTTCAAATCATATCCCATCCTTGCTCCACAATCCATAAGGTTATGCTCATTACTGCCACATCCTAGGCACCAAGCTTTTAATTCTGATTTCAAGTGTTCCTCTTTACTTTCTACTTGTGTTTGTATAGCGCTTAATAAAAACTTATATTCTGCCTTTCTCAATAGACGCTATTATGTCAGATCCGTTTATACTGCAGCTATATTACTTCTTATTACTTTATCGTGCATTAATCTTGTCTACAGTTATAATACTTAATATATTATATAGCATCGTGTGCTTACAAAAATACATTCACTGTGCTTTATATTTTTGTTCATTATGAAATAAGTATCACCTACTAACAATATATCGCAAAAAATATGTACCATTCCCAGGTTATATATGCTTATATTTTTTCTCTTATATCTTTCTATTTCTTATTATAACTCTATTTTCCTGTCTGAAACTCACAGATATTATATACTGTTATAGCAGTCTCTGCACTGGTGCCTTGAGTTAATTATATATAATTATATATTTCAAGTCTATATATTTTCTTAAGTGAGCACAATTTAATAGACTCATCACTATTCTTCTGATTATTAAAACTTGTAAATATAGAAGTTAAACCTTATATCTAAATATATGTAAATGATCTCCTACTATATTCTAACAAATAAATCTTGGCATAATGCATTCTAGACTCTAAAATTAAAATTGTTCAATATATATAATTATCTTATTTTAATTTTATATATAAAATCCATATCTCTCTTCTAAAACAGTCTCTTAACATATGATTTTATAAATTTATGCTAATATTTTAATTATATTATTATAATTATCCTATCATGTTTCACTTAGTATATCTTTATTATAAGTAAATTATAGAAATCCAAAATAACATAAAAGTAGTGAGTTAAGATTCAGCTGAGGGCAAAGGTTACTGAGTCATCTAGAGTCTAGCTACAACATAATAATTTCCCAAACTAAAATATTATTCTGGCGACAGGAATAATATTTATTCAACACAGTCATCTTGTTCTGTCACCTTATAAACTGTTGTACAAGATCTCGCAATACCTAGCCTACCTTTGACAAAACTATATGAAAGTGACGTAAGTCAAATGGTACGTCGCCGGACAATAGATAAAAGAAGTGTTTTCCTGACACCTATATGATATGCACCCATTAAGTATCTATTCAGACTCTGTAAATGCTATATATTTCTCTACGTTATGCGTCACGGAGTAATTGTTAGAGTGAGAATGCTCAAGTAACAGATAGCAAGGACAGGCAGAGTGAGACGAGGTCGGCCGTTATTATGATAATAATCGTGCGTGAACTCGACTCCATCGAGATCGAGCCTCAATCTTATAATAGAGCTGAATCTCTATGTTCATAATAACTACACGTATATAGACACATGAGTGAACTACCTCTCGAATCATGCGAGTACGCGACACTTTCAAGGGATCAGTAGTGACAACTTCCCGTCAGACCTACTATGGTAATACTTGTTTGAGGTACAATGGATTAACAATCCAGAGCAACTCCCATCAATCTTATCAGATTCTTGATAATATAATCCGTATATTAAGTGATTGACCGCGGCTATCATAAAGTGTAATCACACCGAGATATAAGAATCAGATCAAGCAATATGATTTATCTTTATGGTTTTTTTCACTTTTGGATTTTTGTGCGGGCGTTCGCAGGCGCAATACTGACACCCGAATATATATTTTATTTATTATTGTTCGTAAGATCTCATTAGCACATAAAATTTTTATATAGAGAATGCTCTTGAGAGCATTGATGGATCACTAGGAGAACCACCATCCTATCTATTTTGCATCAATGCAGCTCCTAATTAAGATAATTCGCATTAACGTGAGGAGATCCATAATGTCGTCGTATCCAATGAGAGATCTTTAGATAGTTGCGAAAGATATATATTATATTTTTTTCAACAATTCAGTGGAAAATTCTTATGTATTTCTCTCAATATAGATTCTATTACACTCATAATAGATAGCGTGTGAGCAATCGAATGTGATTCGGCTATCTTTAGTATATATTTTCTTAAATGAGTTCACAAACAACAAAAAAACAAAAAAATTAACTCGAATTAATAATATTAACACAGACAACAAGATCTATTATATAAAAAATAATATCATCTTTTTATAGAGAAAAACGCTGGTTTTAAAAACCTATCACATTCTACTGTGACTCCTCTAACTGTGGTCTGTTGACAGTAACCTTCGTATTGTATTTTAATTTATTTGTAAAGTGCTATATCTATAAGATTTGAGAGAGACTCTTAGTAGAAGAGATACCATGAAGCATCATAGACATATTTGCGTGAAACCAATTATTCATATAACTTCAAAACAGTCACCCTCTTTAAACAAATTACCTGAAGATGGTCCGGATCTTGCCATTACGACACAAAGAACTCACATTTCGTCTTACTATAAATACAAAAGATACAGGAAAAAAGTCAACCTAACATATAAAAAATATTGATTCATGACATTGAATTATACTGAATTGTTGGATGCATTTTATAGACTTAGCCAGCAATAAAAATATTTATTTTCTACATTTACACGCTAAATTAAAAAATTTTCATAGTTGCAATTCGTACAATACTATTTATTTATTAATTTATATATAAAAATACTAATAATACTTGAACGTAGCTAGTTTATTATCTACCCTTTTTAAAAAGATCAGCAAATTTTTCCGTGAAACTATGGTTTCCAAAACTGAAAGGGGATGGAGATATATTTACTATTATATAATATATATAACCGAACAAGATTATAATTTAATTTTTATATTATTATATATATCTATTATTGAGATATATTAATTATTTATATACTTAATTAATATATTATATAATTATACATATAATTTAATTATATTATTATTATTATGAGTGGTATATCATTAATTTAATATAATTTCACTTATATACTAATCATAATTTATATATAACATTACTATATTTAATTTATATTATTAATTTTTAATTATAATTTTATTAATTATTATTTATATATAAATATATTATAATTTATTATTTACATTATTATGTATTTATTTA
Source organism: Trachelipus rathkii (assembly GCA_015478945.1). NCBI lineage: Eukaryota > Metazoa > Arthropoda > Malacostraca > Isopoda > Trachelipodidae > Trachelipus > Trachelipus rathkii. Next base: position 4,450 of record JABUQX010129127.1, on the reverse strand, counting down.
GTTATAATTATTTATTTTATTCTATATTATCATTTATTATTATTATATAATTATTTATATATATTATATTATATATTATATTATATATTATATTATTAATATTATTATTATTATTTAATAAATAATTTATATATTTATATATATAATTACTTATATATATATAAACTTTATCTATTATATATAGAGTTTATATAATATAATATTGTCATAATATTGATAATCAGTTAATTATTAATTAAATGTGATATTAATATATTTTTTATATATATTTATTTAATTAATATTATATTAACTTAATAGTGTATAATTATAATATGCTATTTATAATATTATATAAATTATATTATTTAATTAATTTATATTAATTCATTAATATATACTATAGATTCCAATTATATACTATTATAATTTACTTATATATATTTAGTTATTTATAATTATTATTATGTAAATTATTATTAATTTTATATATTATATTAAATTATTATGTATTGCACTGATTCATGTAATTACTTGGGTATGTTATTTTAATAATATTAATTATTTAATTTATAATCTATGATGTTTTTAGTTTTACAATTTCTCCATATAAAGTTATTTAATATTTAATATTAAAGTAAACATTTATTTTAAATGTAATACTAAGCATAAAAACTCAAATTTTCTACTTACCTTTAGAATGAGTTAAAATTCGTCTGTTTCTATTTTGGCATTTGTGATATTGTAAATTTAGTAATTATAATATATAATACAACTTGAGAATTAGAATAAATTTAATATCAAAACGTGAACGCATGATGGAAAGCATTACTGGAAATTATACTTTGAATTCTTGACGAATTAACATGAAATTTGTGAAATTTGGAGAGATTAAATTAAGAAAAACAATCCAAATTTTGAAATTATAGATAAAAAAAAAAATATTAAAGGAATTATTGTATCGTAAAATGTATATTTAAAAAAATATATATTAAAAGGTGTCAGCTTTTAACTATCTCACAAATTATAACTAAGACTTTGATTCAGAGATAAAATTCCTTCTAGCAATTCTGCATCTTACGTTGTTTCGTCACGGTAATTAACGTAGTTTATTTATACTTTATAGCCACTTGGTAATAACTGAGCGAATGATTTCTCCCCAGTAGTATTCGACCGCATAAAATATATGTTATTAATACTTTTCGTTTTATGTAACTTGACCATACTTTTTAATATAAATAAAAATTATTCATCATCTGATAATAAAAATATTTTCTGCACTACGACTACACACACTTCTAGGCTTTTTGCATCCTAGCAGGAAATGAATAAGTAAAAGGAACATCGAATGATTTATGGGATTTCGATTATTTTGATGTTAATCTATAGGTATGAATTACTATTGATAGAGTCTGAAATTAGGGTTGGTCGATCCCTGCATGTTCCCCAACGAATCGCTCCTGGTGGTGAGGTTGTGAAGTGCAGTGCAGTGCACCTCACCTACCTCACCGTTAGTAGTAATAAATCCATTTCGGACTACGAAAAACACACCCAAAAACCCAAAAAGCCACCCAACGAAAAACCCACCTGACCTTTTTTACCTGCCCTTGACCTTTTTTGACCTTCACTTTTTGGGCCTTGACCTTTTTGGCCCAAATTTTTACCTGTCCTTGACCTTTTGGGCCTCCTTTGTGACCTTTTTTGGTCTTTACCTTTTTTTGACCAACCCTTTGGTCTTCCATGGGTCATTTTTGGCCCAGATTTTTACCTTTGAGAACCCTAACTTTTGAGAACCCTAATTTTTAAAGAACCCTAATTTTTTGAGAACCCTAATTTTTTAGAGAACCCTAATTTTTTAGAGAACCCTAATTTTTCGACCAACCTCTTTGGTCTTCCATGGGTAATATTTTTGGGCCCACGAAGTATTTTTGGGCACCCTAATCTTTTGCAACCCCCACTTTTTCGGTAACCCTGATTTTTGGCAACCCTTCGAAGAAGGGTTAGCAAATTTGCTGTGTAAGCAACTGTTGTAGTAATATTGGGCCCCCATTTTCAGCGCCTCTAATTTTTTCTCGACCAAGGGTCAATTTCTTGCCCACGTAATTTTTGATCTTCAATAGGGCCTTAGCCCTTTGATGTTCAATCCTTTGTTTGGATCTTCATGATATTAGCCTTGATTCCGCTATACCATGGGTCATTTGGCCTACGGTATTTTTCGGCAACCCCAATTTTTAACCCTGTAATTTTTGGGAACCCCAATTTTTTGCAACCCCTAATCTTTTGAGAACCCTAATTTTTTTGAGAACCCTAATTTTTGGCAACCCTTAATTTTTATGGTAAAATTTTTGCAACCTTCGAAGAAGGGTTAAGCCAAACGGTTGCGTCAGCAAACGTTGTACTATTGCCCCTCTATTTTACGCCCCTAATTTTTCGACCATGGTCATTTTTTGCCCACGGTATTTTTGGCACCCCTAATTTTCTTTTGGCCACCCCAATTTTTTTCGGCAACCCTGATTTTTTTGGCAACCCTTCGAAGAAGGGTTAGCGCCAAACGGTTGCGTAAGCAAAAGTTGTACGTATTGCCTCCCTATTTTACGCCCCCTATTTTTTCGACCATGGGTCAATTTTTGCTCACGGTAATTTTTAACCTTAAAGCCGGCAGTTTTTTTGATGTCTTAACTTTGTTTGACCATGATATTTAGGCCTTTGACCTTGCCATATACCATATGGGTCATTTTGGCCCACGCCAATTTTCTTGCCACTCGTGCCCCACCCGTCACATTATTCGTCTCCCTAACTTGAACGCACGTATGGACCTACCCTAGCTTGAACACCTACACACGTGCGCATGCTCACACACACACACACACACACACACACACACACACACACACACACACACACACACACACACACTTACACTTATACACACATTCACTATGACACTTATACACACATTCACTAGTGACAATTTACATTTAACCACAGACACTTTACATTTACACTTCTTATACACACAAAAGAAACACACGACCAATCCATCTTCCATGGTCAATTTTGACCCACGGTACTTTATCCTCCTTTAGGGACTTAGCCCTTTTTGATGTCTTAACCTTTGTTGTCCTTCCCCTTTGCTCCATACATACACCATGGTCAATTTTTTAACCCACGCTAACTTTGATGGCTTTGATGGTTCCCAAACCATGCGTTAGTACCCAGATGTTCTAGCTGAAAAGTTCCATTATCTTCTATGAGCCAGGTGAGTGCCAGGCGTGAAAGCGCCAAGTGAGTTACCGAGTGCCATGAGTGCCAAGTGGAAAGTGCCAAATGAGCGCCGCGAGTGCCACATAGTGCCAACGGAGTGCCACATAGTGCCAACTGGGTGCCACTTTTTTTTCAAGCCTTTTCTAGCCTCCCCGAGCCTAGAATAGCCCTAATATGGGTGTCTACCCCTAGGGTATAAGGTATGAGATCTGATTGGTGTATACAAGTTGCTAGGATGCTTCCTACTATGAGTTAGTCTTTTCTAACACTTATACACATACACTCATGACACTCATAAGTACACATTCATATGACACTTTCATGTTAATAATTATGACACTTACATTAAACCATATACACTTACACTTTCACACCACACACACACAGATACACTTTTTACACTTCTTACACTCACACACTCGCGATACTTGATGCCTCTAACTGATTCTAACTTTGATGCTCAACTTTGATGCCTCCATAAATGCCTCTGCATTGATGCTCAACTTTGCTGGTTCATCTTTGATGACCTCATCCTTGATGACGTCATCTTTGATACCATCTATATTGATGATTCTTCTGATGAAATCATCTTTGATGGCTCATTTCTACGCTGGCCATCATAGAACAGATTTAATATTAATGTCTTCCCCTAGTTCATAATTGGAACACCAGGGCGCTGCATGCGCCCTCCGCGCAAAGACAAATTCAGCCTGCACCTGCAGGCAGGGATCTGCTGCGTCCCCGCCTTCCGCTGCGTGTGGCCTGCGGTGCGTATACATTATTTCCGCGTTCTGCCTGCTGCGTGCCTGCAGGCGCAATATTTCCGCGTTCCCGCCCGCCGCGCGCCCGCAGGCGCAATATTCCTGCGGAATGAAAAAAATATATATACTTATAAATATTTATTATTATTTTCTACTTTCTAAACATTTCAAAGAATTTTTCAAATATATACTATGAGTCATTCATTTTATTTATACTTAAACATTTTTATTAAAACATTTTTTATGAACCTAAAACTGTAACTCATTACAGACTTATTATTTAAAAATCATATGTTTATTAACATTATTTTTACTCTTAATACTTTTTAATTTATAAATTTTTAAAAATTGTATGTAAGTGAAGAAAAATCCAGAGTGTCGATAACGCGAAAGGTTTCATAATGATAATGCGAAAACGGTAAACACCTAACCGAAACGAAGTACAC
>JABUQX010129125.1:0-7500 GCA_015478945.1 Trachelipus rathkii | reverse complement strand
TTAATATTAATATTAATTTTTGATAATAATAATAAATAATAATAATAATAATTAATATAATAATAATAATTATAAATATAATACATAATAATAATAAATAATAATAATGAAGTAATAATAATAAAATAATAAAAGAGCATTTATTGTTTATAATTGTATTTTCGATTTTTGTAAAAGAAAGGATGTAAAAATTAACTAATAATAATAATAGTTAATAAGAGTACCAAGAGAATAAATAGTATTAATATGAGTATCATAATATAAGAATATAGTAAGATCAAAATATAAATAATAACAATTTAATAATAATAATAATAATAATATTAATAATAATAATAATAAAAATAATAATAATTAATAATATATAATAATAATAATAAGAATAATAATAATAATTAATAATAATAATAATAATAATAATAATAATTAATAATATTAATAACAATATAATATTAATATTAATAATGACTAATTTTTAGTTTGTAATTCTTATTAAAATTATTTTATTGTATAAAAAAAAATATTTATTCTAATATAAATATAATTATTAATGATAATTATTAATATTAATTTTAATTTATTATTAAAATTAATATTAATATGAATATTTATTATTATATATATTAATATTAATATTAAATTAATATTAAATTAATATAAATAATATATTTAATATTCATAATTAATATTAAAGAATTAATAGTAATAATAATAATAGATAATAATAATAATTAAATACATAATAATAATAATAATAATAAAAATATAATAATAATAATAATAATAATAATACATAATAATTAATAATGAATAATACATAATAATAATGATAATAATAATTATTAATAATAATAAAAATAATAACAATGATAAAATTAATTAATAATAATAATAATAATAATAATAATAATATAATAATAAAATAAGAATAATAAAATGATATTATAATAATTAATAATTAATAATAATAATAATAGCAATAACAATAACAATAATAATAATAATAATAATAATAATAATAATAATAATAATAATAATAATAATAATAATAATAATAATAATAATAATAATAATAATAATAATATACTTGCGAACTATAATTATTAAAAAATAATAATAATAATAATGTTTCACTTGCAACTATAATTTAATTAAAAAATTGAAAGTCAAATCAATGACAGTAATTATTCAATTCCACATTTTTTTAAGTCACTATTACTAATCTCTTAGTCAAATTATCACTTAAATCTTCACTCAGCCGTAAATGAGTACATTAGTTCCTTAGGGACGTGCTTTTTTTATAGGTAAAATAAGTACCCAGCATCCACGATATGCCCGGATATTCAGTGGTATCTGCCATAGGTTCGAGAAAACCAAGTTTTTTATTTGACAAGCTCCGCAGACAAAACGTAAATCCTAAACTTTGCATCTTAACTTGAGGTTAAAAATTATTTCGCGCGTGTCCGTGTAGTGTGTGTGTGTGTGTGTGTGTGTGTGTGTGTGTGTGTGTGTGTGTGTGTGTGTGTGTGTTGTTGTGTGTGTGTGTGTGTGTGTGTGTGTGTGTGTGTGGATGTGTGTATAGATATGTGTGTATACTTGTGTGTGTGTAGGTGTAGAGTGTGCTTGTGTGTGTGTTTGATAAGTTAATTTTTATTTTTTAAAGAATTATGAAATTATGAAAAATTATTAAATCGAAAACGACAAATTAATTCTATTGTTTTTCAATTTAAATAAATTCATTTAATTTTTATTTGATAAATTGGTGAACTTGTTTGACAAAGGTTTCCGATTTGACCTCCAGAGGGGAAATTCCCAAGAGTGATTATTCCCTCCTAGACAAAAGGGCAAAAGCCATTGAGATGTCGACTTTCAAATTTAAATAAATAAATATAAATATGCAATTATTAACTTCTTTTACTTTTAAATATATTATATATATATATTATAGATAATATATGTATTTAACACTATTAAACAATAAAATAATGATCATTATCATTACTATTATTTTTATTAAATGATAATATATATTCTATATATATATATAAATATGTATGTAAAAATTTATTTATATATAATATATATATATATTATATAATATATATATTAAATTAATATAATATATATATATATATATATATATATATATATATATATATATATATATATAGTTATATATAATATATATATATATATATATATATAATATATATATATATTATATATATATATAATATATATATAATATAATATATATATAAATATATATATATATATATATATATATATATATATATTAATTATATATATATATGTGTGTTATATATTGTATATATATTATAATATATAATATATATATATTATTATATATAATATATATAATATATTATTATTATATATAATATTATAATATATATATATATATTATATAATAAGCACATTTGTAGATCTTTCTTCCTGTAAATTGTTGTGGGGAAAAAGATAAAAATTTGGTTATTTTTTTATTTTTTCTATGTATATTATCGAACAAAATCTACAAACGCTTAAGGTTGGAACTATGTTTTCTTTTCTTTTTAAACAAAGAACTATTATTATAAGTTTAAATTCGGTTTAGGACCCATTAAGTTAAGGTTATGATACGTTAAGTTAGGTTATGTTAGAGTTTACTTAGTTTACATAGATTTAAACTTTAATATTCTTATAATTAGCTTCTTCGTTTTACAACCGTCATTGAAGCGTATTGGCAACTTTATTTTATTGTTTATTGGATTAAAAAAATACCTTCAAGAGGAAAGAAAATTTACAATTCAATAAAAAAATACCATTATCGGGAAAAGATCCTACTAATAGCCAATATATATAAATATATATAGATATATATAAAATAGATATATATATATATATATATATATAAATATATATATAATATATTAATAATATATATATATATATATATTATTAATAATATATATATATAATATATATATAGATATATAGTATATAATATATATATATATATATAAAATATAATATATATAATATATATTAATATAATATATATATATATATATATAATATTATCTATACTGTTGATTTATTATTATATATTCGTTTTAATTAATTAAAATATATTTACATTTACAAATATTATATATAGTTACCATATAAAATATATATATATATATATATAGTATATAATATAATATATTTATATATATATATATATATATTATTAACTCGTCAAACATAACGCACCACTAAAGTTAATGGACGCGCGAGGAAACGGCAAGGCTTCCTAACCCCAATGGAAACCCCACACCAACACACACACAGCATCAGTGTAACTATTAACTACCCCGCAGAGAAGTCGCTGTGTAGTATAGGGCCCTTCACCGCGATATAGAAAACCACCGAACCATAGACCTGGGAGAGTGGTGGTAGGTTATTCGGAGGGATATAATCGATCGCAGGATCATTCACGTACGAAGCGACTCCGATAAACATGGAGAGGATAGTGCGTCAACTGTCAAGAGATCAGTTCGTGCAGATAACAACACTCCACGCCGAAGGACACGGGTATCGGGCACTTGGTCAACGGTTCGGTGTAGCGCACACAACGATTGCACGGATGGTCCAACGATACCAGGAAATCTGACACATGATCGCCAGTGAGGACAAGGTAGGCCCAGGGCCACGACACCCTTGGAAGACTGATTTATACGTCTGCGTGCATTACGAGAGCGACACACAACGGCACGACATCTGCAGATAAAGCTGGCGAGTACACGGCACCAGGGTGAGTGCAATACAGAGCGGTCGACGCCTTGCGAAACATAATTACTGGCCCCGGAGGCCTGCCATAGGTCCACCGTACACCACGGCACATCGCGACCGGCATTTGCCCGAGAACACTTCCATTGGGACGATCAAAACGATAATTGGGCCAAAGTGCTCTTACGAACGAGTCGGTAGAGTGTCTTACGCCTCGGCAGCTGTGGAGTATACGACGACCGACGACCGACCGGAAGAGGTTCGCGCATGCAAGTCTGCAGATACCGCCGTTTGGAAATGGGTTCTGTTATGGTTCTGGGGAGAGCATCTCTTTATCGGGAGTCTACGGAGTTGCACCATCTTCGATGAGCACTCTTACAACCTTTAAGGTCCTTTACAGATCATCCTCGAACCAAATGTCTTGTTCAGTATGCCCCCTAAACGTGACTCTTTCATCCTAAATGCATAAAACGGCAAGACCACACAAAGCCCAATGTCGGGAAACGACTATTATCCCTAGGTCTGTTTCAAATTACGCGTTGGAGTGGACCAGCATATAGTCCAGACCCCAACTCAATTCGAACATTTGTGGCAATATCCTGAAACGTCGAATCCAACAGCTGCAACCCCCTCCACGGACCCTCCCGGACCTGCGACACTGCATCGACGTAGTATCCAAACACTGTCCAGGGACATTGCCCACTCATCGAGAACATGCCAGGAAGGTGTTCAGCCAGTTATCGTGCCAGAGGTCATATTCGTTTGAAACAGACCCAACAACCCCCCACGGCCGTCGCTGTACTCCTAACCATTGTGTGTTTGCCAAGCACCAACCTCAGAACCCTAGGCTGCGCGACCTTTTGCTGCACCTTGCGCCCACAACCTATCAATCCTACGGTTGCTGGGGAGGAATCAACCATGTTATTGTGATTGTCCAATAAAGTGTCTTCGCATTCTTCAACCTTTTCTACCCTTACTTCGCCACGTACCCCTGTGGTGCGTTAATTTGACGAGAGTAAATATAATATATATATATAAACATCAAGAAATATATATAATATATATATATATAATATATATATAAAAATAATATTATATATGGTAGTATATATATTAATATAAACAAACAAGAATATTTATTCTACAAACACGAAAATTCAGTATAAGGCTCAGAAAAGAATCTCTTTTAATATTCAGTCCTATATATTAACAATATAACTTATTTATTATTATTCGCCGAATGTTTCTGATCAAATATTCTATTTATATATATGTATATAATATTATATATATAGATATATATTATATATATATTATAATTTATATATATATATTTATATAAATAATATAATAATATAAATATATATATATAGACAATATATTTATATATATATAGACATATTATATTTATTTATATATATATATATATAGACATATATATATATATATATATATATATATATATATATATATATATATATATATATATATATATATATATATATATAGATAATATATATATATATATATATATATTATATATATATATATATTATATATATTAATATATATATATAATATATTATATATATTTTAATATATAATATATATATATAATATAATATATATATATATAATATATATATAATATATACTATAATATTATTATATATATATATATAATAATAATATATATATATTATATATAATATATATATATATTATATATATATATATATATATCGTTCTGTCAAGTCGCATATAAAAGACGGGAAAGAGATAGTAAAAGAAAGAGAAGTGGAAATATAAATATGGAGAAGAGAAGATTTGCTCTTGAGCAATTTGTTAAATAGACAAGGGACGGACATTAAAGCTGTGAAAAATACAAAAAATAAAAAAATAAAAAATTTGGCATTGAAAAAATATTTCGATTTTAAATTGGTAAAATATTAAAATTATTATTAAATTTAATCATTTCAATTGTTTTGTGAAGTATTAAAACATTATATCGATTGTTTCCGCAAAAAAATATAAATTTCGACTATATTTCAAAATTTGGACATAGTTACACAGATCTTCAAATCTATGCAGTAAAGGAGGTTGGACTTCAAATGAGCTCATCCAGGATTATACCAGTGAAAAGGGGTCATTTCAAATGTTGTTCCCGCGGTAGCTCAGCTTTAGAGCAATCACCCAGCAAATCGAGAGACCCAGTTTCGATACTGGTTGGGTGGGAGTATGCAAATTCTTCTCTCCTTTGACAAGAGCTTCATCGCCTTATTCTGATGTAAAATTAGTAAACCTCTTCCTTGAATAGGCTCTGCCAGTGAGTTGCGGTTTATGTAATATTATAATATATATATTATATAATATTAATATATATATATATATATATATAGTATATATATATATATATATATATATATATAAATATTATATTATATATATATAATATATATAATATATATTATATATTAATATATAATATATATATATATATATATTATATATATAATAATATATATATATATATACATATATATATATATTATATATATATATATATTATAGTATAATATAATATATATATATAATATATATATAATATATATATATTATATATATAGTTAACATATATATATATATTATATATATATAATATATAGATATATATATATAATATACTATATATTTATATATATATATATATATTATATTATATATATATAATATATATTATATATATATATTAATATAAATATATATATATAATATATATAAATATAATAATATAATATATATATATATATATATATATATTAATTATATATTAATATATATTATTATTACTACAGTATTATGTAAATAATCTAACATTATTGTATCTTTAGGCTCTAAAAAATATCGTTTTATATAAATAAAAAAAATTCTTCACTTTGTCTCTTTAACAGAAAAATGACTGATAACTTCTTCCATTATATCGTGTAGCTCTATGATAACACTCATATAAAGCAGTCCTTTTAGCTTTCTTCTCCCCTCTGTGAAATTGAAAAATTGTATGTTTGAGCCTTTCAAGGTAGGCAATCATCTTTTTTGGACACCAGAGTGAAACGTTTTGAGTGAGGTAATCATCTAGATTTGACAGTACAGATGAAATTATTTGCAAAATTCTGTAAAATGTTTTAATAAGATATCGATGGAATGATGACTTTACAAATTAGTAAAGATCTATGGCTCATTAATTTGGTCTTTAAATGATTTGTAAAATTCATCAAGAAACCAATATCTTTCACACTCCTTTATTTCTATTTTATCTAATGTATATATATCGAACATCTCCATATCTTCATCCATTAACCTCAGAAAGTAGAATGTTTGTTCGTGCACACTTTTCCAAAATGTTTAATAATATTTCATCAACTTTCATTATCGCCATACTTAGTAGGACCAACCATATTCTCGTGTGTCATTTTACCACCAGCGTCCAGGAACCTACCTGGCTTTTTAGCCCAATTTTTACCTAGCCTTGGAACTTTTTGGGCTGAGCCTTTTAGGCGTTACCTTTTTTGAGCCCAATATTTTTACCTTGCCTTGCCCTTTTTTGGCCTTGACCTTTTTGGGCCTTTACCTTTTTGGATTTAACCTCGTTGATCTTCCATGGGTTCAATTTGCCACTGTATTTTCGGCAGCCCTAATTTTTTGCGCCACCCTAATTTTTTTGATCTCTCG
>JABUQX010129124.1:0-25000 GCA_015478945.1 Trachelipus rathkii | reverse complement strand
AAATGAAAATAAAAGAAATCATGATTTTTTTTGATGAAAAAATCAAATGAAAAAATCAGTTGATTTATACCAATTGATTTTTTCTGTGCCATCTCTGATAATAATAATAATAATAATAATAATAATAATAATAATAATAATAATAATAATAATAATAATAATAATAATAATAATAATAATAATAATAATAATAAAAATAATAGGAAATTTCCCATCTGGATGAATAGGAAGAGTCATATAAGAACGCCACTCCTTCCCTACTTACAAATTATATAATGGAGTCTCCCAGGAAACCATCTTTTCACCAACACTCCTTAACCTTTTCATGCATGATCTATAACATCCCACATCCCTTCTATAAAAAGTAATAGCTATGCAGATGATCTAACAATCACAGCTCAAATCTCTTCAATAAATACAGCAAGCAGAGAACTACAACAATATATAACCAACTTGAACAGAGACTAACAACAAACAGAATCGCTGCATCACCTCAAAAATCCTCTCTTATATTACTTACCTCAAACAGAAGAGAATCAAACAATCAGCCAGCAGGTTTTCTATCAAACAATAGACAGACTCGCTCTCAACAAACAACCCATATCCTAGGTTTGATTTCAATATACACATGATATTAACCCCCACAAAATACAATATTACTTCTAGAGCCACACATAAATTGAATGCTCTGAAAGCATAATTGTAACAACCTTTGGCCAACATAACGATGCCCTCAGAATAGTATACAGACAATACCTCCTTTCATTTTTAAACTACGCATTGCCAGCCCGGGCGCCATCAATGTCATAATCCAATTTTCAGCAATACGAAACCGTACAAAATAAAGCTCTCCGGATAATAATGGACCCCATTCCCACCATACCTATTCACCACCTGCTAGCGGAAACGAAAATCTTCCCTATTAATGCCCATTTTGACATGATGGGCTGTCAATTTTATAATAAATAAGTCTTAATAAATCACCTCCTGCATCAAACATTACAACAATAACCTACACCTAGAAGGAAAATAATCACGCCAAAACAATACAATTCTAACATATACAACAAACTCCCCTTCACCCCCACCTTCAGATACCCCTATTATTATACACATTCATACCCAGTTAATCCAGAGAACGATTTTGGCATATCCAAATAATGCCATACTTCAAGCACGTCAGCCCGAAATATCCCTTATTAGAACAAACTTTGGACCCCAAACATGAGTTACGCTCTCCCTTCTCCTTTTATAATACACCCTCCCTTACAGTCAAGGATGTTTTTTTCACTCAAACGACGACGATACAAAACATCTCTTAGTAGACTGCTCTGACTTAATGAACATTAGACAGAACTTTCATACACTCACTTTAACAGATCTCTGGGCCCGGCCTACAAAATATATATATATATCAATTGTATAAAGATAGTTATATTTATATAATATATTATATTTGACTGATACTATAGGATAGCTATATATAATCTATCATTATCATTTATCAAATACAATATATAAATCTGCATCTACCAATTCCTAAATTAAAAGAGACTAGTGGATTTTATTTGAATAGAAGAAAATTAAGTTCATTATAGTCTTATTCATACAAATTTCATTAACGGGAGTGTAGCAAAGCATTTCGACCTTAATTCTAGGCTCCTCTTCAGCTGCTGTATACATCACCTACATTAAATAATAATGAATATAAATAAAAATATTAAAATTATGAAAATTAACTTTACAAAAAGTTTGGTTTAAGTTTCTTTTGAAAAAAAGGTGAGGGAGTCGCAGAATGTTGTTTATTGATGGGATCTTATGTGCTGAGTCTTTTCTTTGTACATATGTTAATAGTTAGAATTTGTTATGCAAATAGGATTCAGAAAGTTTTCTAAGATGCAGATTTATCAAATGTGAATAATGGGTGTCATGTTTTATGTTAATGTTATGAATTATGTGCTGGATCTATGAAGGGTAAGGGCAGAATTAGGGGTATCTTGGAGAAGGCATAATTATGGTGCCAATTTTTTTCTAAAGTGTTGTCTTCCATGATATAAGTTGTTTCTATGCACATGAATCTTTATACACATCTAATAGAAGTAAAGGAATCAGACTTATGGTAACAGACAGGCCTTGAAAGATTTTTTCGACAGCAGTACATCTGGGGGAAAGAACAAGGACTAGTTTGGGTAGGAATTTTAATTTACAAACAAAAATGATTTTGAGATGTGGTGGGTAGAGGGAGATATGAAGTGTGTGTGTGTTGTCTTGTCTTTTTACACTAATCCAAGAAGACAAGACAACACACTAGGGGAGAGAAACGTTAATGGGGAGTACCTGATCGACTTTGCGATGAGAAACAACAATGATCATATCGACTACTTTACTGCAGACATGAACGAAAGCGAGAAATGGGACTTGTATTAGGTGGATGCGGAGAAAGAGATACGACGGAGAACAAATCACTGATTGACATGATGCTACCTAACGTTAGGAGGTGTTGAAGATGTGAAAAAGTTACCCACAGATTTCACTAGCAATTCAGAACTATAAGGAATGGTACTGGGTAAACTGATTTGGAAAAAAAGAACAAAATGTTTGGAAAAGCTGAAGGTGGATGGTGGTAGAGCTGTTTAATGAAAAACTCACACAAGGATTCGTATAGACAGAAAGAACAAATGAAACGACGAAGGAGTGTTGGGAGACCTTTAAAACAAGGGGTAGACGGATCGCAAGCGAAATACTAGGAAAGAAAAAAGTCGCAGAGGGAGAAAAAAGAAGACGGAATGGTGAAATGAGGATGTTAAGAACGCAGTGAAGCTCGTAAGCAAAGAATGATAGGAAATGGATGAGACAAGACGGAAGGGAACAGATTAAAGAATATAAACGCCAAAAAAAACCACGCAGAGGATGTTAAAAAGAACGAAGATATGGACATTATATTGGAGAATAATAGGCAACGAATAACTGAAGGAGGAACTACGATGGGAATGTGAAAAACTTCTTACATGGAACTAGGCCCAAAAAGCATGAGAGGAAATAAAGAACCAGAAATGCACTACGGTATCTCGAATAGGAAGGAGAACCTCTCTCGTAGAGGAAGAGGACGGAGGGGTCCCCTGAAGATAAGCACAATATGCAGATGAAAGAGGAAGAAGGAAAAGGAGAAGATGCCCTTGAGAGTAGGACAAGAACATGAGGAAATTAGATATAGAGTAAGGAAGTGACAAGGAGCAATTAAGATACTAAAACAAATGGGAACAAGGTGCTGATACGATTGGACTGAATGAACTGAACCCATTGCAAAAACTGGAGAGAGGGAATAACTTAAATGGCTGACAAGACTGTATAATCAAGTATAGAAGAAGAGGAACAACTACGAACAGAGTGGGAGAAAGCAGTAATCTGTACAGATAATAGAAGAGATAAAAGAATAATATAATTAGAGGCGAAATGGAGTGGAGATGGTGAGAGGATGAGTCAAATGGTACTGTGTTTCTTTGAGAATAAAAAAAGATTGGGGATGGAGGTCGAGGATAAGATGGAAAATAGCAGCCGGTTTCAGACCAAGGAAAGTACCAATGACCTCAATATTTTTACTGAGGACTGTATAACAAAATCATAAGGATCGGAATGAGAGGCGTAAAGAATGAATTCATTTACTTTTATTTCCATTCTATGGGATCAACAGTGAGAGAACTGTGGAAAGTCGTTTGCGGTTGACGTTACCTTGCCCTTGATTAGCAGACCATCAACAGTATGTATGAAAATGTAGCTTTTGGTTGAACATTAGCTTTGGTTAAACATTAGCTTTTACTATATACATACCTATTCGCTGACTTGCGAGAATGCATATTTTTCATCTCCATATTGTCTCAATGTACACCAGAAACTCAAACCGTGTATTTAACAAAACTTAAACTCTGACAAATGCGTAAGACTAAAATGCAGGGAAACCATTTTAGGCGGAAATTTTTAAGCGAGACAAAACAGAATCAGATAATATCTTAAATAATAATATCCTGTTAAAATCAAGAATTGACAGTATTGTATAAAACGTATATATTCTAACAAACAAATATTATTTCATAAATAGAATATAATAACATGTAATAATAATAAAAAAAAAACAGATAATGAAAATTAAAATCCCCTGCTGGGTTCGTTGAATGATGTAATTTCTGTAATATTTTCTGAGTTTTTTCTATAAGTAAAGAAGGTCTAACTTTTATATATTTGGTTAATTATTTGATAAAAAGAAACTTAATATTTAAATTTTTAAACAATCACTTTGAGCATTATATATATTACTTCGCACCCGAAAACGTGGAGCACTTTAAATAATGAATTTAATTTTAAACATAATCACTTTAAAACACAATTATTATTAAATTCAAACGCTGAAATACACTTTTGTTCCTGCTGATCAGTAGATGAAGTGGTCTTCATTGAAGGCGAATCATCATCTGATTGAAAAACTATCCGTGAAGGTGAATCCACATCCGATTGAGGAGCCATCAATTTTAAATGTATGAAGCTTGATATTGAATTCTCTGGTGCAATTTTTAAAGAAATATGAATCACATGGAAGAATACAGATTGAATTAAGATAATAAAGTGATGATGGTTTGAGGTCCTCCATTTATATTAAATATATCACTATATTGAAATTGATTCCTCTCTGTTCTTCCAAGATACCAATATATATCTCGTAGCAGTGGTATTTGGTCAGCCATTGTATTGTACGGACTACCAAATGTATATTGATGGCGATTCACTTCTTCAGGTTATCCATCCATATATAGTAGCAGAGGTATAAGGTGGAAATTGATTTAGACGTAATACAATACATGAATGAATCTTTCTTCTATTTTAACCAGAGCTGAAGAGACAAAAATGGAAATTCATATGAAGTAATCTGTGAGTCCTTCCGTAATAAGAGTAATTAGTTACTATAGTGTCGATGGAAAGAGTCACGTTAAGCTGAGGCTGGTAGACCTGGGTATTAACTGAGTGACTAATGTTCCTGTATCCACCGGTATGCATGTTGCTTGAAGGGAATCGTTATCTTAAAATTGGTATTAGTCAAATTAAACAGAGGTTAATATGCCAGGATTAACGGTGTGACTTGTTCTCGTCTTCGCCAGTCTAATGTTGCTTAAAGATTTTCGTTACTGTGACATATTGAAACTGATATGAGCGACGACGGAATTGGCCATGTTAAACTGAGGCCTGTAAGCCTGTAGGAATAAGCATTAACAGTGAGACTGATGTTCACGTCTACACTGGTTTGCATGGTTATGGATGCTTCTTCTTTGGACTAGTCTTCTGTTGAAAGTTGCTGTTGGTCGCTGTCGGCAGGAATCTTTTGAGAGGGTGTTTTTGAAGGTGATGTTTATTCTTCTTTGACCTTGCCTTCTGCTAAGGGCTGCTGGTGTTCTAAGAACATCTTAAGTCCCGAGAGATTGGTCCTCTGCTTGCGTCACCGTAGGAGAGGGACTTCTGGTTACGAAGGACCTCTACTTGTGAGGAACGTCTGCTTGCGAGGAGTGTCTGCCTGCGAGTAGCTTCTGCTTGAGAGAGGGACTTCCTGCTGGAGAGTGTGTTCAGCTTTTGAAGTGGCACGAATGCTAGGAATTATCTTTTTCCAAATCCTCCACTTCACGAGTTGCAGTTCTTTTCGTTGTTCGACGTAACAACCCCTTTATGCATTGTCGAATCCAGGTAGACAGGTACTAGCTTCTTGCAGCTTTCTTTTACCTAAGCTGGGCTACTCGCGGCTAGTCAACCAGAAACATAAGTCGTTAACCCTCTTAAAACTTATCTGTTTATTGTAGGGAATAAAAACTCAGTTTTTTTATTGATATTTTATTAAACATTAGCTTTTACTATATACAAACTTTTCGCTGACTTGCTGACGGATGTATTATTTTAGCATTTTACATACTTCTCAAGTACACCAAAAATCAAACCTTAAAACTTAAATTCTTTGACAAATGTATAAGACAAAAATGCGTAGAACATTTTGAGAGGGAAATTTTCAAATGCACAATAATATCAGAGATATCCACACAATATAACAAGCATAACAAGTAGAATGATGAAAACGTTATATTCTAATAAACAAACATTATTTCATAAAATGAATAATATAATAACATAATAAAATAACCAATATATATATATATATATATATAATATAAATCTGTTTTAGAGAGCGTATAACATATGATATATATAATATATATTAATAGTAATATATAATATATCTATATAAATTATATATAATACTTTATATTATATATATATTATATATATAATTATAATAATGATTCGGCTGTCATCGACGTCGTTGGACGCGGTGAAACTTAGAAGGAAGGCGTACAAAAGCAGAGAAGTATTTAGAAGGAAGATTCACAGATTAGAATAACTTAAAGGCTTTATATATTGAAGAGAAAGAGTAAACATGTAGAAAGGAAACTTTCAAAGTATTTGGAAACTGAATTTAAGAAGAGTACATTTAGGGGCCTTAAG
The DNA here is from genome assembly GCA_015478945.1 of Trachelipus rathkii. Lineage (NCBI taxonomy): Eukaryota > Metazoa > Arthropoda > Malacostraca > Isopoda > Trachelipodidae > Trachelipus > Trachelipus rathkii. The sequence continues at coordinate 18,466 of JABUQX010129124.1, read as the reverse complement.
TTTCAGTAACTAGTAAAAAAACTTATATACTAATGAACCAGATTTCCAAAATTTTTAAAGTTATGTTATTTAACATTATTATCAATTAAGAATCTAAGCATGGAGGAAGCACTTTTTTTCGACTACATTTCTTTATTATTTTGATAAAATGCAAATTAAAAAAAAAATGAGAAACTTGAAACTTTATGTACTAGAAAAAGTGAAGCTGCGTTTTGCGAAGTCGTCGAGTCATTGGAGGAAAAAAATATCTTAATTCTCTTCGTCTGATAGCAAGGGGCTGAAAACCCCCATTCTAATCATGTGTTTCTTTTCGTGAATAGTTACGATAAGGTTTGGAAAACTTATCAGACGCATAAAACTCTTCGAATTTCTAAAAATCTGTTTGTATTAAATAAAACTAAACTACATATTAAAAGTACCAGACGATAACTACATATAATAATTATTATCATACAACTAAATCTACTACCATCGTATACTATATACCATTTATCAACTTATATAATTGTTATATCGATGATATCAACTAGAAAATATTTATAATTTATTAATAAATTATTAACCCCCTTCTCTTCTTACCCCTATATAAATTTTAATTATATTATTTATAATTAATATTATTTTTATAATTATATTATCAACATCATCATCATCATCAGCTGTCCTTTGGTTCTCGAGAACTGTGGGTGGGGTAGCAAACACGCACCAGGAACAATAGTTAAGTAGAATACCGTGGCCTGAGTCAAAGAACAAAGGTCCCACAACTTCCGCTCATACCCTTAAGTGCGAGTTTGTTGCAACTAAAGTCTGTCAAGAACACCCCGTGACATTCATCCACTGTGGTATCTCTTCAAGGTCAGAGTTCATACCATGGGCCAGTTCCACAGCCATGACCTCACACACACAAAAAAAAACAAGATATTTATTTATATTATGCATCGTATAATTTGAAAATTTGAAATTTTTGATGTTCCTAATAGTTCTTATTCTTTATCTGGAAATGATATATAGTTTAAATTTATTTCAAAAATATCTGTAATGACTCCATTTTAAATTTATGGACACGTATCATTTCTAAATAATTAATTTGAAAGTGACGAGATCAAGAAGCAATTTTCCAAATAATTTATATAAATAATATTTAATTGCCACATTGCATAAATATATAAATGTTTGACTCTCGTCTGTGGGAAACAGAATGTAATCTACTTACTATTAATAGCATCAAATGTAATAACTTTTGTTGTAGTTACTTTTTTTAAGTCATTATTTTGATGGATAAGTTAGTCTTTTTCCTAGCATTAATTTTAAGTATTTTTAAACATTCAATTTTTTTTAACTTACTCATCAGGGAGGAACGAAAAAAATGATATATATTTTTTTCGAATCCTAATAGTGCAGAAAAGTTGCCTTTTCATATGTATGCTTTACCCTTAAAATTTGAGAAATGTACGACAATTATTACCGGTGCCCCAAGAGGTTTGATTGTAATGGTTTTTTAAAAATATGCAACAATTATCTAATACCGTGAAAGGAATTATAGTTTTCCACTGGGGGTACCAATATTTAATGTAATAAATAGTACATAAAATGTATGTTTTACTGCATACATGTAACCACAAAAATTTGGCCAAGCTAGATAAACTTGTTCTGTTGCTCCAGCAATTTCCATATAATTTTTTAAAATTTTCATAAAACACAAAACACTTTTAACTCCCACACCACTGTTTCGCCCCTTTCTGATACGCATGCAAGACTAATTGCCAGCTTGTTTCATTTCTCATTTGTCATTATAGTGAGTCGAGCATTAGTACGGTGCACGTAGTTTTATTGTTTATTTGTTATTTTATTATGTTAATCTTATAATACCAATTCAGTTTGAACATCTTTAACGGCCTTAAATATGGTGTCTACGCCATCAACTTCATCAGTTTTAAAGACTAGAAAAACTGAGAGTTGTATTGTTTGTGGTGCCTCAAGACAGCTAAAAGATAGTGTTTTACCTACTTATGAAGACATAAGGAAGTTTTTCTTGTGGTTAAGACATGCCACTGGAAATAAAACACTGGGTGAAATAGGTGAGATTATTTCTTTAAAGTTGGCCGAGTTATGGAATAGAGCTGCTTTTATTCTTAATAGTATACGCAATAATCGGATTACTTGAAAATTTTTAGAACCTTATTTGAGAAGTAACAGGAAATGAGCATGTAAGCAAGCACTTTTGTGGCGACAAAATTACAACGAAGTATAAAAACATAAAATTAAATTTATTCCAAGAAAATGCCCAAAAAAAAGTTGTCTGATATTGCAGCCTGCATATGAAAGAATTTTCTACATGCAATTTTGAAAAATCCCGAAAATTGCCAAAATAAGAGCAATTGTTTCTTATTGACCAACGAACTGAGAGAAAAAAATGATCATGAGTTCTATTGATATTGTGGCTACGAGGAAAAAGCAAGAAAAAAGAAAAAAGAAGGGAGAAGGAAATTTAGAATATTTAGGCATAAAGAAAACTGATTCAGAAATAAATTAGTGGACGATAGTTATTGGAAATAAGAAGATGGAAGCTGCAGAGAAGTACCTACAACTGGCTATTAGAATATGCAGTTGATGCTGAGATGTTCATATCACCTGCAATTTTCAATAGCAGTGCTAGATACTTCTCAAGCTTCCTTCCTTTTAATTTCCCAAACATCGTTCACCTTATATTTATTGTATTGACTCGGTTTTTTCATACCTAATATATCTTATTTCTTTATCCTTTCTTTTATCTTTTTCTTGTTTTTTTTTCCTGGTAGTCACTTATTTAAAAGAACTTATTCTCTCAGTCGTTGGTCGATCAAGAAAAAACAATTGCTCTTCCTTCCGGCACTTATCGGGATTTTCAAATTGCAATGTAAATTTTTGCATATGCAGGCTGCAATTAATCAGACAACTTTTTTCGGGCAAATTTTTCTTGCGAATAAATTTATTTAATTTATTTGCTGTAATTTTTTTTTCTCTTACTGGTTTAAAAGATTTTCATATACTTCTCATACTAGTCTCTAAACTTAATTTCATAAATCCGATTATTCATACATGAATTAAAGTTTTCTATTCCATACACGCGGTCAAGCCTTTAAGGAATGATCTCACCATATTCTCACCCAGTGTTTTATTATTCAGAGGCATTGTCTTAACCACAAGAAAGCTTCATGTCTTATAAGTAGGATAAAAACACCTAATCTTTTAGCTGTCCTGGGGCACCAAAAATACAACTCACAGTTTTCTAGTTTTTAAAACTGAAGAGGTTGATGGCGTAGACGCCATATTTTAGGCGTGAAGATTTCAACGATTATTATTAAGATTTAAACATAAATCAATAAAAAAATTAAACAATAAAAACACGTGCTTATCAATTGTTATGCCTAACTCAAATGATGACAACATGCAGAAATGAAACAAAGCGGCAATTAGATATGCATGCTTTATATAAAGGCTAATGACTCTCCCAAGTAATTTGAATATTATAATAACATTATGAAAATATTAAAGAATTATAAATTGAAATTGTTGAAAGCACATAACAAGTTTATCGCTAGGTTGCCAAAATCTACACATGATAGCAAAACACATCGATTTACGTACATTAATAAAATATTAGTACCCCCATTGGCAACTATAATTCCTGTCACTGTATTCCAATTGTTGCGAAATTTTCAAAAAAACATTTACAATCAAAACCTCTTGGGGTACCGGTAATAATTGTCGTACATTTCCCAAATTTTAAGGGTAAAGCATACATATCAAAAGGCATCTTTTCCGCACTATTAGGATTCGAAAAAAAATATATCACTTTTTTCGTTCCACCCTATTACTCATGTGCTCCTAATAAGAGATAAATAATATGATATTATAGAAATGGAATGAACGTAAATGACACGTTAAAAAAATCAAGAACGAGAGGGGAAAAAACTTACTCTTTTTGCCGTCGCAACGAGGTTGGATGAAACTACTTTCTTCCTCTTGAGAAATCTTTTGACAGTTGTTTTGTTGCTTTCAGCTTTTGAGCTTGTTGGGATTTCGTCGCCCTCTAAGAGCATCATCTTTTCTGAATTTATTTCGGAGGAAAAAGAATTCATTACATGGTCAGAGAGCAAACGAGCATTAAGGCCAAATTTCAGTTTACGAAGCTCCAGTTCTTCTACTTTTCTACCAAGCTTTTGGAATGTACTCAACCAAATTCTTTTCTGAGAGGAAAGTCTTTCCATCGTTATGGTTTTCAAGCAATGCTCGTTGTCGCATTTCCCAGGAACTGTGTCTCCTTCCAATGGTTGATATGCATTAATCTGAGCATCAAAATGTTTAAAAAATTTATGAAGAAAAGACCACATTTTCGAGAACAAATCTTTGTCTTTATGATGCGTTTGTAACTCTCTTGAATCGTCGAATTTTAATTTATGAAAGTGTCTCTCAGAAGAAATCATGAACTCTTGGGGTGCGGTTGGACTAAACAGGTTACTTTCATAAAAATCGGCCATCTTTTATCACACAATCTGAAATATATATATATATATATATAAATATATATATATATATATATTATATATATAATAATATATATATATATATATATATATATATATATATTTTATATATTATTATATATATTTTTATATTTATATAATATATATAATATATATATATTACTTAGTATATATTATATATTATAGGGCCTATATTATTATTATTTTTTTTCGGGAGGTTGATTATATATATAAATATATATATATATATATATATATATATATACTATTATATAATATATATTATATATATAATATATCTATATATATATTAACTATATATATATATTTATATATATATATATTATATTACCTATATATATAAAGGGTGGGACACGATCCGTTACCCGTTATTAACGCGAACTAAGTTTTTTACTTAGTAAGTAACGGCGAGGAGTAAGGACTTCGTTCCTTTTAGTTCATGTAAGCGAACCGAGATAAGCTTTTCGCTCTTCTATTTTTTCCTTCCGTTAGCTTTTATAGTATCTCCAGTTCATTTTGTTACAATTCTATTGATATTGAATAGCAATTGACACACACCCGGTCAAGCAAATAGTATTAATATATATATATATATATATTATATATATAATATACTATTATATATATATATATATATTTAATTATTATTATATATATATATATATTTATATATATATATATATATATATATAAATAATATTATTATAATATTATTATATTTATATATATATATATATAATATATATATATATATATATATCATATATTAATATTAATATATATATAATATACATATATATATATATTATACTATTATTACTTATATATTAATATATATAATATATAATATATATAATAATATATATTATATATCATATATACATATTATATATATAATAATATGTATATATATATATATATATTTATTATATACTAATTATATACTATATAATAGTATATATATATACTTATATATATATAAAGTAGTCAAAGCATCTAAGTTAGGTCTACATTTACAGCAAAACGGGTTTTGAGGCTTCAGGTTCTGAAACTTAAGTAATATGTTCTATGTATCTGTTTAGCTCGAAACACGCGCAAATTTCAAGTCGCTAGGAATGTATAATAGAGGGGTGGACTAATCGAGAGCGACGCAAACTTATAGCGCGTACGTCATGTAGTGCTTCTGACGCAGTAGGAGATTAGGACTAAATCGAGTTTCGGGTCAAGTCTGATGACGTAATGCTTGTCGTAGACGAGATACGACCCCTGTGTCCCCCCTTAAGGGGGAACGCGCTTCCCCCTAAAAATTAAAAATTGATCGATAGAAGCTCGAAAATTTAGATACGACCAGCATCGATTCCCGAGGGCAATCCGATTACTGAGTGGAACGATTCCTGTAAGGAATCGTTTTTACACACTCCCAACTCACGGCTCGGCGCTCCAGAGCTACCAGCTCCGACTCCGATCTCCGGCTCCGGCTCCAGCTCAGCTTGAGTCGATATTTCATTCTCATGGTGTTTAGATTATCAATCTCGGGTTAAAATTTAGAGGAGGGGTCTATATCGGTGACGTAAATCTCGTCTAACGACGACGATTAGTCTCTTGGCTCATTCCCCGATAGGGGGAGCGCCTGCCCCCCCTAAAATATAAAATTGATCGCTAAAGATGGACAATCTTAGAGGCTGGGTAGAAGCGAGAAGGAGTTGGAGAGATTCTGGGTTCGGATTCGTGCTTCGGATTTACCAGAGACCCCCGTGGGGGGGCCCCCTCTGAAAAAGAAGAAGAATATTGCATGGAATTACAAAAACAGCCAAAGAGAAAGAGAGGAAGAAGAAAGGGAGGAGGAGGAGGAAGGAAGAAAGAGAATAGAGAAAGGAAGCGAGTTCATCTTGAAGAAGCGATTCAGCAGTTCAGGAGGAGTCGGAGTCCAAGTGCCAGCTTGTTCGCTGGAGAGCTGGTTGCGGATGAATGACAGTTAATATACCACTTGCTGTAACAACAATGTTGGTATCCTTATATATTGCTTATCGAGTCTTGGAAAATGAGAAAATGATAAGGTATTTCGAAAAAAAATAAGCGAAAAAAATAAAATAATAAAATAATAAATAAATAAATAATAAAATAAAATAAGAATTTCTTACTTTCTTTTTTTTTTATTCGTTCATGTTCTAAATTACAAAAACTAGTTCTTACATACCTAAAGCAGAAATCAGTAAATCAGTAAATCCAAACAGCCCTCCTCCACCCACTTAGCCGTGATCGTAATTGATCTATTTGATCTATATTCAAGTTCATATTTTTTGAGTAAACCATTGTTCATGTTTTACAATACACGTTAAAAGCGAGATCACCAGCAGATAGATCAGTAATCAAAGTCTATCAGCCCCATCTATCCTCTGTGATCTTTTGATCTAATTGATCTAGATTGCATCTTATTGATAATTTCATTAAGTTTCATTTCTTTTAAGTAAATTGTTCATGTTTTACAATACCCTAGCACGTAAACACGTAAATCCAGTAATATCACCATGAGCCACCCTCCGGTATCCATCCGTTGATCTATTAATCTAATTGATCTATTGATTCAGTCATATTTTTTTTTACTAAAATTAACATGTTCCATTACACTAAAGCACGTAAACCCAGGGTAACAGTAAAATCAGGACTAAATCAAACACCATCCAACCCCACTTCCTGTCCATTCCGTTGCGTTCTATTAGCATCATATTGATTCAAGTCCATATTTTTTACTAAAATTATCATGTATTACATACCCTTAAATCAGTAATACAGTAAATCAAACCATCCACACCTCCACCTCCATATCATCCCACCCTCCCATTGATCTCATTAGATTTCATCGTCAACACTTTCGAGTACTCACTTCGGAAAAACAATAACATTAACAAACATAAATTCTTTATACTGATACAATCGAATATATGCATAGCCGTTAACAAAAGTTTTCACATTAATAAAGTACATAGCATCATCTGGAACTAAGAATATATGCCACGACAACAACCTTACATACCTTGAGTACGAATTAAACTGCTAACATTAACAAAGTTCCACCACTTACCACCAGTGAAGTTTCTAACATATCATACACAAGACAGTACCATCATCACACCTATTGTCAGCAATCCTCTAACATACAATGTTAATTTAGATTAACAGGTAATATCTTAAGCTAAAATTATATCACACAACATTGGTATATTATCCCATACTTATCAACGAATTAATTACTCTAACGTAATTAAAGTTTCCACATTCAATAAGCTACCATAGCATAACTTGAACTAAGAACAATAATGTACAACGACAAACAACACAACTTACGCACAAACGAATAAACTGTCACCATTAACATTCCGACCCACTTAACACCAGGTAAAGTAAACTAACATTTCGCTGCAAAACGATAATCTAATTTCATAGACTTTTTCAAGCATACTCTCTAAACATTCAATTACGTTACTTTCACGCATTGACAACACAGTAACATTTAGCAAAAAAAATGTATCATAACTGTGCACGACTTATCATACAGGACCACGAATATATGGCACACGTAATCAAAGTTTTACATCTATCACTATTATATTTAACAAAATTTATCAGCACACAATGCATTCAATTAATCATACTAGACTTAAACGAAATTATACTCTAACGTACATAAAAGTCTTTCCACAATCAATAAAAGCTAAACATCTAGTACACATGAACTAAGAACTGTTACACGACAACCTAACCACACTTACACACGAATATAAACTGTTAACATTAACCAAAAGTTCAACACTTAACACCAGTAAAAGAACTAACACATCATGCAAACGTAACCTATTCATACATTTTTCAAGCATTTACATTCCTAACATATTAATTACACGTCTAACTCTACAATGCACCAAGTTAACATCTTAGCAAAAATCGTATCATAAACCTTTGTCCGATTATATACAGACCAACGCAATAATTATGCTAAAGCGTAACAAAGTATTTCTTACCATTAATCTAGTTGTATTTAACGAAAACATTACATAACCTTACCTAAATACTCATTAATCCCCAAACATTACATTGAAAACATAACAACCAGTTTTATCCCAAAAACATAAAACATAAAAATAACAAAGTATTATCAAAACAAACTAAAAATAAAGTTCTTTGAATAAAGTATCATATTAAAGTGTAAATAGCTTTACCGCATTTAAAGCAGATAAATCAGAAAATCAGCTAAATCAACCACCCGTCACCAGCCCCTCCATATCCCACCGTCCATTGACCCTTTGATCTATTGATCTATTGATTTCAGGGTCACATATCGAGTATCATTTCGGATAAACATATTACAAAAAAAAAGTTTTCTTTATTATTACTAACCAAACGGAAATATGCTAACCGTAACACTGTTTTCACAATTAATAAGCTAAACAATAGCGCATTAAACCGAACTAAGAAATATTAATGATTACAACGGCACAAACCTAACAACTTTATCGCACTAATAACTACCTATCTTAACAAAGTTCCTATTTAACAACAGATCAAAGACCTAGCACAGGTACAAACACGTAACACTATTACACCACTTTTTCAAGCAATATCTCTAACATATCAATGTTAATTTACATTAACACTATCTAGATTTACGTCCGCATTTCAAATATAATTGCATCAAAGATAGCATTAAAAATGAGTTCTTTTTATACTAACCAGTGAATATACTCTAACGTAATAAAAGTTTCCACAATCAATAAAGATCTAACATAGGATAACATTGAACAAGAAAAATAATAATTACACGACAAAACTAACACCAATTGACGCACACCGAATAACTTGTAACAATAACAAAGTTTCGACACTTAACACCAGTAAAAGTAAATAACATTGCATATAAAACGTAACTATATTCATACTTTTTTCAAGCATATCTCTACATATTAACGTTAAATTTTACATTGACACAGTAATCCATAACAAGAATTATATCATAATCTTGTCTAATTATCATACAGACACCACACGGACATAACTGTAAACATAACCAAATTTTATATCACACACATAACACAAAAATAGGTTCATTATATACCTAACCATCGAATATTGCTAAGTAAACCAACACGTTTTCTACATAATAAAAGCTAACTACATACCTGACTCAAGAATATAATGTACAAACGACAAACTAACACAACTTACGCAGTAAATCAGTAAACTAGTAAATCAAACCACCTATCCCTGCAATCCCCTACCCATCCACCACACTATGAATACTATTGAAACTATTGATTCCAAGTAATATTTCGACTAATCATTTTGGCAATAACACATCAACATAACAAAATAATTCTACTATAATCGACCTACGATATAATGCTTACGAACCCACAAGTTTAACATCACATCAAAGTTAACATATCAGTAACCCTGGAACTAGAATATAATGTACAAATGCAAACCTAACATACCTGCGTATGAAAATCCGCTAACATTCTCTGAAAAATTCAGTCTGACTTATCAAAGCCGTAAAAGCTACTAAACAGGTCAATACAATACCTCGATAGTTCGCCCCACTACTTTACACTCATTCGGGCAACAGGTAAAGCGTTATTATTATCTAACAAAAATCGCAATTAACAAAGGGACCCATATCAAACGATACCAGATCTCTGAACTAATGAATTGCACCTCATCATTCATCAAAGTGTCTCTCCGTATATACGAAGTATAACATCATTGAACTATGAATAACGTAGACATTAAGCAAATTCTCGGCAAACCCACAATTATCAACAAAAACTAAAACCTATGCTCACGCTTATCTAACACATATCGGTAGTTAACACAGTAAATATCTTACGCAAACCATCATTTCTCTAACAAACTCAGTCGTTTTTAATTTCACATCTCATAAGTATATCACATAACTTACCTAACTAAGAACTAAACAGTTTTCATATAACCAAACACATCACCCTTCCAAAGAGAGAACCAAAGGATTGCGCCCTTTGAAATTGGTGTGAATGCCTGATGAGGAGGGGAATCACCCGACCTGGGTGTAAGCGGGCAGCAGTTTTTGTAAGATATTACTAGTCTAACCTGCCGATGATCGCGTTAGAAACGTGCAGCCTAGCGTTGAAGTTTTTGTGAGAATGGTGGTTTGCCCGAGAATTTGCTAATGTCTACGCTTTTCTCATAGTTGCCAAATGATGTATTATACTCGAAACGGAGTGACATTTGATGAGATTCTGTCAATTCATAGGTTCAAGTGCTCGGTCCATCTTTTGATAGATTGTCACTTTGTTAAGGGATTTGTTAGATAATGAATACGGCACTTTAAACCCTGTTGCCGATAATCGGGTAAGTGGAAACATTAATGCGAGTTTGTATTGACCTGATAAGCATACTTTACCTTTGATAAGTTTACGAGAATTTTCAAGGCATGTTTACGCGGTTACTTCATACGCGAAGGTATGTATAGGTTTGCATTATAGTACATATTCTTAGTTCAGTTATGTATGTTAGCTTTATTGACTGTTAAAACTTTTGTTTGCCGTAAGCATATATTGTATCTTTATATAAAGGATCTATTATTTATGCTTATTTATTCCAAAAGATAGTTGAATAATAATCGAATTGAATCAATAGTTCAAAAGATCAATAGCGCGGGTGAATGGGGTAGGAGACTGCCAGGATGGGTGGTTTGATTTACTGATTTACTTGCTTTAAATTCGGTAAACTATACACCTTTTATGTTATGTTCATCCAAAAGAACTTATTTTATTTATGCTATATGTCAGGATAAAATTTTGTCTATTTTTCATGTTTAATGTGTGGTTAAACTTTGTTGATATTCTTGGCCAATTATTCGGTTAGCGGATTTATACATTTAGATGAGAGGTTATGAATGCAATTTTTGTTTAACATTTTACGATGTTAATATGTAAAATTAACATTGATTATGTTAGAGATATTATTGGAAAAAAGTGTGGATAGGTTACTATTTGTACGAAGTGTTAGGTACTTTATGCTGTTAAGTGCGGAAGTTTTGTGTAATGTATCAGTAGTTTTATTCGTACGTTTGGTATGTGTCTAGGTTGATCGTTGATATATTAATTCTTAGTTATCAGGTCTCATGTTAATGTTAACTCTTATTAATCGTAAAACCGTTGATTCGTTCGCTCTAAATATCGATGGTTAGTATATAAAGAACCTATTTTTGTGTTATGTTTAATCCGATAATGATACCTCGAAAATATGTGGACATGAAATCAATAGATCATAGCATCAAAAAAGGTCATTGGAGGGAGGGTGAGGAGGGTCGTTGATGGTATTGAATTATGATTTATGATTTACTGTTCTTAAAATTCATAAAACTGATACAATTATTATTTGGCATATTTTTATGTCAGAGAACTTATTTAATATGTCTAGTTTGGATACAACTATTTGATTTATGTTTACAGTTACATTCGTGGGGGTCTGGTTTGAATAAAAGACAGGTTATTGATCAACTTTTATATGTTAAATATTATTCTGTAGTACAATGCTAAACCATTAAGATTACTATGTTAGAGATATGCTTGAAAACAAGTGATGATAGGTTACGTATTTGATATGTAAGTATAAGTTACTTTTACAGGTGTTAGGTGTGGCGGAATTTGTTATAGGTAAAAGTTTATTCGTGGCGTAAGTGAAGCTGTGTTAGGTTGTACGTGTACATTTATTTTCTCTACTTCATGTGTATGCTGTGTTAGCTTTACTTGAGGTGGAAACCTTTATTACGTTAGAGTCAATATTCGCTGGTAGTATATAAAGAATCATTTTTTGTGCTATGTTTTCCGAAATGATACTCGAAATGCGACGTAAATACATAGTGTTAATGTAAAATTAACATTGATATGATGAGATATGCTTGACAAAAAGTGTGATAGGTTACGTTTTGTAACTGTGTTAGTTACCTTTACTCCGTTTAAGTATGGAACTTTGTTCATGTTAAAGTAGTTTATTCGTGCATAAGGAGTGTTAGGTAATATATAGCTACATTATTTTTCTTAGTTAAATTTTATGATATGTTAGGCTTTATTAATGTGAAACAGTGTTCCGTTATCATATATTCGTTGGATCAGTATGATCAAAGAATTATTATTATGTACTTATTGTCTTATCCGAAATCAGATACTCATATGTGACCCTGAACTCCCCAATCAGCATCAATAGATCAAAGGTCATCGGACGGGTGGGAATAGGGAGGGGCGGGACGGACGTGGTCATTGATTTGTACTGATTTATGACTTTTACTGCTTCTAATGCGGTTAAACATATTACACTTTTACTATGATAATTTTATTCAATAGAACTACTTTATTATTTATGTTTTGGATAAAACTTTTTTATATTTTTATGTTATTGTTTCGGATAAAAACTTTGTTATGCTTGCAATTATTTGTTGGGGATTATGATATTTAGGTAAGGTTTTGATAAATGTTTGTTAAATATAACTATGATAATGTAAAAAACTTTGTTAACGTTAAGCATATCATTCGTTGGTCTGTATGAATAATCGGACAGGTTATGATACATTTTTTGCTAAATGTTACTGTGTCAATGTAAGATTAACGTTAATATGTTAGAATATGCTTGAAAAAAGTATGAATAGGTTACGTTTTGCATGAAATGTTAGTTACTTTACTTGGTGTTAAGTGTGGAACTTTTGTTTAATTTAACAGTTTATTCGTGTGTACAGTTGTGTATGTTTTGTAGTTGTACATTATTTCTTAAGTTCATGTTAATATTGCTATGTAGCTTATTGCATGTGGAAGAACTTAATTACGTTAGAGTAATATTCGTTGATCAGTATGATAATTAACCTGTGTTGTGGATGGTGATTTGATTTACTGATTTACTGATTTGGATCTGCTTTAGGGTATGTAAAACATGACAATTTTATAAGAAATATATGACTTGAATCAATAGATCAATAAATCAATAGCTCAATAGATCAATAGATCATAGATGGATAGGAGGTTGACTAGATAGTAATTTGATTTACCGTGACCTTTACTGATTAACTGCTTTAGGGTATGTAAAACATGACAATTTTACTAAAACATTATGACTTGAATCAATAGTCAATAGATTAATATATCAATAGATCACGAAGGGCTGTGAGGAGGGCTGTTTGAATTTACTTGATTTACTGATTTACTGCTTGTCTGATCTACTGATTTACTGATTTCATTTATATATATATATAAACTGACAAGAATTAAGAAAAATTTATTTATTTATTCTTACTTTGATTGTTTATATTATTTAATTTATTTATGTTTTTTATTTTATTTTTTTCTTGATGGTTCTGGAAACCATCATTTTCGAAACTCTACAGACTCGATAACATATATAAGAGATACCAACAGTTGTTTATACGCAGTGGTTTATTAACTTCAATCACACGCACGGCCTCCCAGCACCGGAAGGCCGGGTAACTGACTCCGACTCCATCTGACTCTGAAATCCTTCTTAGGACTCACTCCTTCCTCATCTTCTTCCTTCCTCCTTCCCTCTTTCTTCTTCTTTCTTCCTTGTTTTGTTTTTATGAAATTTATCTTACTTCTTTTTTTTTCAGGAGGGGCCCACTATTTGGGGCTCTGGAACTCAGAAGCTGAAATCCGACACAGAGACAATCCTTCTCCAACTGCCGTGCTCCTTTACCCAGCGCTCCAAATTCAGGTCTTCTACGACCATTTTCAATTTTTAGGGGGGGGCAGGCTCCCCTACCAGACAGCGCAGCAGGGACGTAATTCGTCGGTAGACCGAGATTACGAATCACATATCCCCCCTCAAATTTTAACCCGATATAGAATAACTCTTAAAACCCATGTAGTATGAATCGGACTCAGGAGGCTGAAGGCCTTGAGCCGGAGCTTGAGCCGGAGCCGGATAGCCGGAGGCCGGAGCCGGAGCTGAGCCGAGCGGAGTGCGTTAAAACACGATCCCTTGTCAGTAATCGTTGTTCCACTCAGAATCGATTGTATCGCAAATTATCAGCCTTCTACGATCAATTTAGGGCCTTAATCTCCACGCGCTCAAGACAAGCAGCTAAAAGGGCATGTAACGCTATATTTGGCGTTCGCTCTCAGGGGGGAGCCACCCCTATATACATTTCTAGCTACTCTAAACGTTCACGTGTAAGAAGCTTAACACATACATAGAACAAACACTAAGTTTCAGACCGATACCTCTAACCGTTTTCTAGCAATCGCCTGCATCGGCCAAAACGCTAAGATACTATATATATATATTATACTATATATATATATACTATATAATATATATATATATATATATATATATATCATATAGTATATAATATAATATATATTAATTATATATATATATAATATAATATATACGTATATTATAATTATATATATATATATATATTATATACATATATATTTTTTAACAGTCAAGAATATCACCACTACTCCACGGGCAGAGCCCTAATCTAGGCGGGGGGTGCACTCAATTAACGTTCCGAGCAGGACGGAGCCAAGCCCAAAAAAACGGACGAGATAGCCTCACATTTCTCCCGCCGACCAGTTGCGGGACATGGGACCTCGCTTAGTTTGGCGAGTGCTCTAACACTGAGCTACGGGGGCTTTTTTTATAAATAAATTAAAATACAAAAAAAAGTACCTAAAGGTTATATTATATATATAATATTATATAATATATATAATATATATATATATATATATAATATATATATTATATATATACACACATTACAAAAGTTACATCAAATAGATAGCATATACATTATAGTATATTCATATTAATCTTATTAATATTAATTCTAAACACTATATTTCAACACAAATTCACTATATTTCATATCACAACTTATAATTTTAATTTCAAAATTAATATTTTTACATCATTTTATACTATCATTACTATCTCAGTATCACCCATTATTATATTAATTAATTATTATTATTATATTATTATTCTTATTATTATTATCTTATTATTATTATTATTATTCATTTTTTATTATTATTATTATTTATTATTATTATTATTATTATTTTTAATCTATTAATTATATATAATTATTATTTTATTATTATTATTATTTATTTTATTATTATTATTATATATTATTATTATTATATTATCATTTATTAATTATTATTATTTTCTATTATTTATTTTATTATTTATTATATTATATTTCACACGACAAAAAAAACACTTAATAATCTCACTTAATTATTAGCTCACCATTCCTTATTTTAATCATTATATTGACTTCAATATTATCACTATCATATTTTTATCATTATTTTTTATTGCTCATTTGTGAATAAATAAAATCATCATATTATCAAATATAAATAATACTATTTTTAAATCCACGGAGTTATCTATTAATATATAATATCATATAATAGTGTATATTACTATATATATATATAGATAAAATATATATATATATATATATTATAATATATATATATAATATATATATATATATTATATAAATATATAATATATATACTATATATAGGGACATAAACGGAAATCTGCACTAGCATATGAAATAGGTGATGGCCTTTCATATAACTTGAATGAAATGAACTCGCGACTAGAGTGTTGGGGACACTTCGAATATCTGCAATAACATTGACATAATGAAGAGAATGATAGTGAATGTGTATGTGGGTTTGATGGTGCAAGAAGGAATAGGATTTTTGGGGATGCAGATCATTAGTAGATGGACAGGAGTGTGGATCACAATACAACAACCCCCAAATGTCGCAGTAGAAACTCAGAAACCGCAGAATCTTATATAGTTATATTATTTTTTTAAGTTTTAAATTAAGAACTTAGTTTCAAGAATTTTTTTAATTTATTCAAAATTAGGCATAAAGTTTGAAGGTAATGGTAATCATGCAAGTATAGTATAACTTTCCGGTGGAAATGACAAGAATGGAGCGAGAAGGTGATTGAATTGAGATTTGGAAAATTATGTAAAAATAGAAATGAGTTTATAAGTCCGAGAGAACTTGGAGGAGAGCAGCAATAGTACCCTTAAATAAGAGTAAGGGAGATAAGGGTAACTATATGAATTATAAAGGGAATTAGTTTATTAACTGTGGTAGGGAAGATATATAATGGTATTGTGGTGAAAGAATGCGTCAAATAAATGAAGGATGTTGTGAAACACAAGGGTGGTTAGGAAGTGTACGAGGATATGTGGTAAAATCTTTACATTGAAATACAAACTGATTGAGAAAATGAAGGAGAAGAAGATAAAATATATTATCAGTTTTTTTTTTTTTTGGATTTGCAAACAAGGCGTTTCCTGATTATAGGGGCATGCTCTATGACATGGTGTTATTATATATTGGTGTTGGTGTAAAGCTTCTGAATGAATCAAAAGTTGTATTGAACGATAGTGAAGCGTTGTGATGTTAAAGAATAAACGGGATTGAAAGTGATTGTTTTAATTTATTAATAGATGGTGATGGCAAAGATGTGCTATTGTCTTCTTGGATTATCACATTTGTATCATGGGATGGGGTTATGAAAGGACCATTAGACGGAGGGGTGGCTAAGAGATGGTGTTAGAATGAATTGAGAATGAAAGACACTTTCACAGAATTTTCCTACCTAATAATAATATGAGGATTATTTGGTTTTGTTTGGGAAATCTGAACTCTGAAGAGAGTTTGAGAGGATTGGTTAAGAGAGAGACTCTGATCTCATGGTGTGTAAAAGGGCATGTCTTGAAGGTCTAAACATAGAATAGAAGTCTAAGTGTTTATAGTTGTGAGTGAGGACAGTCATCGATGTAAAGTTATGTTAGATGGTGAGCAGTTGGAAAAAGGTTCTGAGTTTAAAAATATTTAGTATATATGGTTGGATGAAAGGGACACGGATGATGCACAGTGTGTAGTAGGAAAGTTGGGGATAGCAGGAAGGTGGCTGGTGCACGTATATCGTTGGTGGATGTGTAAAGGGATTGTCTTGAGTGTGCTCGGGTCTTACATTGAGAGTAATGTATTTTTTTAATAATAATGATATGTTGAAAACTTCTAACATATTCACGCCACCCAATAATATATCTAGAACCGTAATCAATGACAGTCAAAAGCTAAAAGTAAGGAAGTAGCGGACTTTCGTTACTTTTTCCCTTAAAAAGAAACGGAAATACGATAACGGAATACTTTTTTTCTGAGTAACGGAGTTACGATAGCGGAACTACTTTTTTGAGTAGGACGATGTCCTACCTCTGCCACTATATATTAATTAATATTTATATATTATATTATTATATTATAATATATATATATAATTATTATATATATATATATTATAATAATATATAAATTATTATATATATATATCAAAATAGTATTATGATATAATATAATATATATAATATTTATATAATAATATATATATATATATAATTATATATTATATATATAATACTTAATATTAATATCAATATATATATATATATCTATATATATATTATATATATTATATATATACTATATAAATATATATATAATTATAGATTTATCCAGTCTGCACTTCCAAACAATAACTCTCATACACACAAAACAAACCACAACCATAAAATTATTATTCAATAGAAACAAAATCTCAACGAAAACCAAAGCAAAATATAAAACCTTCTTAAAAATAAACACAACGTACATATACCATGACACAAAGAGCCACCTACCCTAAGAACTATTCCAGAGAACAAACATTTACGGATAATGACGCTCTTCACACCCTAAACTAAAAAATTGCATTTTACAATCTCTATACACAACTCACTACTTAACCAAACACCAATCTACTCTCTCTTT
>JABUQX010129123.1:10000-12500 GCA_015478945.1 Trachelipus rathkii | reverse complement strand
AATAAGAATGCAAAACAAAAGCTAAAGGTAACATTTTTCCCAATATCAAATAAAATTAACTAAAACCTTTTAAAAAGTAACTTAACAAAAAAAAAAAAAAAAACTATAAAAAATAAATTTTCATATCATTCAAAATAGACTCAAAATCTTTTTAAAACTAACCTTACAAAACAAAAGCTAAAAGTATAACTTGTCGTAATATCATTTATAATAAATAATAGACTAAAATCTATTTAAAAATGATCTTACAAAACGGGAGCTAAAAAGAACTATTTAATAACATTTGAAACTTCACAATCTTTCAATCATATCAAATGAAACTTTTCTTCCATTGTTAAAAGGGAGTCTTTGTATTTGTAATGATCGAATAAGAAAAAAAAAACTGAAGAATTCTAAAGTTATTCCTTAATGTATTTGAAATTTCTTTTATTGAAAACTTTAGTGAGTTATCTAACTTATTTGTGAATCTCATTACTATTATGGGAGAAGAGATTGACTTTGTTTATCAGTTTTGTGCTTTTATTTATCTAGTATTTTTTTTTTTGACAAAAAGTTACTAATATTGCTACAGAATTGACATCAATTGACTACTACTACTACTACTACTACTACTACTACTACTACTACTACTACTACTACTACTACTACTACTACTACTACTACTACTTCTACTATCAATAATAATAATAATAATAATAATAATAATAATAATAATAATAATAATAATAATAATAATAATAATAATAATAATAATAATAATAATAATAATAATAATAATAATAATAATAATAATAATAATAATAATAATAATAATTCATATTCAAAACTCATTATTCAGAGAGTACACAATATATATTATCAGTGTGACATACAGTTATAATAATAGTTAATGATATACAATTTCTGAGAGGGGGCTACTGACTGCAACACGGTCTTGTGTCTTCTGATACCCAAAAATAATACAAGTATAATTAAATTTTTATTTAAGTAATTGGGTTTAGGGGTTGAGCTTATTGTAATCCAGTATGCCAATTTTAGCAATTGTGACATAATATTAGCAAAATAATAACAATACTCATAATAATAATAATATTAATAATAATATTTATGAAAATACTAGGGATAATTTTAGCAATAATAATAATAATGATAATAATAATAATAATAATAATAATAATAATAATAATAATAATAATAATAATAATAATAATAATAATAATAATAATAATAATAATAATAATAATAATAATAATAAATAATAATAATAATAATAATTAATAATAATAAATAATAATAATAATAATAATAATAATAATAATAATAATAATAATAATAATAATAATAATAATAATAATAATAATAACTAATAATAATAATAATAATAATAATAATAATAATAATAATAATAATAATAATAATAATAACTAATAATAATAATAATAATAATAATAATAATAATAATAATAATAATAATAATAATAATAATAATAATAATAATAATAATAATAATAATAATAATAATAAAGAAAATTAATTAAAATAATAATAATAATTAATACAATAATAATAATAATAACAATAATAATAATAATAATAATAATAATAATAGTAATGGTAATAATAATAATAATAATAATAATAATAATAATAATAATAATAATAATAATAATAATAATAATAATAATAATAATAATAATAATAATAACTATATTATGGTGTTAATTCAAGACTCTACTAACAGTGCTAGCAATTTTCAAGAATAGTTATACTAAGTTAGCAACAACAAAGGCAATAGTGGTTATTACTGATAGTGAAGAAAAAAAATAAAATAACTAACAATAATAATATAAAGAATAATGACTATATTGTCAAAAAAATTAATAATAATAATAATAATAATAATAATAATAATAATAATAATAATAATAATAATAATAATAATAATAATAATAATAATAATAATAATAATAATAATAATAATAATAATAATAATAATAATAATAATAATAATAATAACAATAATAACAGATTATAAAATATAGTAATAATAACAATTTGAATAAATAAAAATTGTGATAGATATGTTTGCAGTTGCTGTTTAGTAACGAGTGATAAGTGTAATTATTACAATGCAAAGGCTGAATATAGTTAATAACAATCAGTACCATAATCATGAGTTGCTATATTAAAGGGTACTGTGATGGTAACCAGTGTGATGTTAGTAAAATGGGTTGATTTTACAAAAGTAACATCGCAGAGTTTGTTATTTATTAATATTTATTTAGATAATAAATTTTTATTTTTCAAGCAAAAGACTTAACAGAGTTTTCTGTTTTAATGTCTTGTGGTATTGAGTTGAAAAGTTTAGATTCTTTGTAGCTGACGCATTGTGTGGCCTTTTTTAGTCAGAAGAATGGTGCGTTTCTGTGATTATTATTTCGTAAATTAATTCGAAATGCCTCGCGCCTTGCTTGGTTTGAGCGATAATTAGATAGGAAGA
>JABUQX010129123.1:0-2500 GCA_015478945.1 Trachelipus rathkii | reverse complement strand
TAAATGTGATTAGTTACTCTTTGTCTAAAAAGGATAAATGTATCAGGAACGTTCCAAGGTACAGTACAATATTGAGAGAGGGAGACACCTCATACTATTTTGTTCGTTGATAGTGTTCAACATATAAGACTGAGTTGATTATATATAAAACACAACACATCAACAACCAACACATATAAGAACTTAGAATACTATCTGTTCTAATAATTATTTAATTAACAAGTAATTGATAGTTAAGATTAAGCATCCAATTCCATTAAAATAATCTATATTTCATTAATAATATCAATGAACAAATAAAATAATCAATAATCAATTTAATTATTCCTTTGGCCATTAAAATATATAAATATATTATATATATAAATATCATATATAATATATATAATAAAATAAAAATAATATATTATATATATATATATTATATATATAAATATAATATAATATAATAAATATTATATATAAATATAGTTATATATATGAATATATATAATATATATATAATATATATATATAATATAAATATATTAAATTATATAATATAATATATATATATAAGATAATAATAATAATATAATATAATAATAAATAAATAATAATAATCATATTACAATATATATATATAAAAATGAAGATACCAATAGAATCTATCATAAGTTCATAATAATATTCAATATACTAATAATATATAATTATATAAATTAAATAATAATAAAATATATGAATATTAAAATTATAATATCTATTAACTATATTGCTAAACTAGTTAAATTGGAATAATGATAAAAATTTTGCTATGGGAAGTTCACAATAAATATTAATAGATAATTTATTATTAAAAAGATATTAAGGCTACGGAATTATATTTCACCCATAACAGCCGGCCATATTAAAATATATAAATAATAAAATATAATATATATATATGAATATAATAATATATATATAAATTAAATAAATATATTAATAAAATATAATATTAATAAATAATAAATAATATAAAAATATAATAATATAAATAAATATAATATAATATAAATAAATATAATAATAATATAATATATATAATAATATATAATTATATAATAGATTTAATACTTATCTTATATCTGCTCAAGAAATAAATAGACAACCAAAATGTAGTATTAGTAAGTAATAACTATAGAAATACAATTCACATTCCATAAGTCACGTAATAAGAAATAAAGAAGAAGGATATAGCAAAATATAAATTAACAGTGTGGCATTCTCATACGTAATAATACTACCTAAAGTACATGTTGGATAATGGTCGCTTAACATCATGCACGCTCAATATATATATATAAATCTATATAATTTGAAATATAAAAATAATAACAATAATATATTATATATACTATATCTATTATATATAATATATATAAATAAATATATATATATAAGTATACTAGAGTTGGTAATTACCTTTCTCCACAAAAAAATATAATAAAATAATATATAAAATAGATAATATACAACATATAAACTAATATACTATAGATAAACCTACTAACTACTCATACTACTACTTATACTTATACTATCTATACTATATATTACTACCCCATATACTATACTATAATTATACTACCTATATATATATATATGATAAGTTAGTAGGAGGTGTCATACCTTTGCACTGTCTGCGTCATCCTTGACCACAGCGCGTCCCAGAACCTACTGACGCATTTTGAGTCCCCAATTTCTCTTACCACCTGACCTTCTCCTTCGACCTTTAACCTCTTTGCTTTGACCTCTTTCTTTGCACGCCCCGCATATTTTTCTCATTTATGTCTGACCATTGACCCTTTTTTGGGGCCCTTACCTTTGTGGCGCACTTTACCTTTTTCGACAAACCCTCCTCCGCTTCCCATGGCGTCACTATTTCTGCTCATCAGGCTTATTTTCAGTAAACCAATACCTAATTTTTTGGCGACCCATAATTTTTAAAGGCATAACCCTAATTTTATATTATGGACAACCCTAATTTTTGAGCAATCCCTAATTTTAAGCACCCTATTCGAAGAAAAGGGGTGCGCCAAACGGTGCTAAAATAAAATTACAACTGAGTCAGCAAACCGTATATGTATCGATATTACCCCCCTATTTACGACCCCCATAATTTTATTCGACCGTAGGGCCAATTTTGCCCACGGTAAATTTTTGTCCTTCTCTACTAGGGGCTTAGCCCTATTATTTTGATGATTCATTTACCTTGTTTTTTGACCACCTTTTGCCAAGATACCATGGCAGTCAAATTTTGGCCCACCGGTAATTTTTGTAGCTACCCTATATGGTCTTATCCCATGGTATCAATTTGGCCCACGTGGAAAATTTTCGACCCAACCCTTTGGTTATTACCATGGGACAAATTTTGTAACCCAACGGATATATTATGTATTCTCCTTAGGGCTTAAAGCCACATTGATGTCTTAACCATTGTCCTTGATTCCATGACTATCTCTCGCCTCATTGCACC
>JABUQX010129122.1:17500-21975 GCA_015478945.1 Trachelipus rathkii | reverse complement strand
AGTGTAAAAGCTAAGTGTAAAAGCAAAGTGTAAAAGCAAAGTGTAAAAGCAAAGTGTAAAAACTAAGAGTAAAAGTTTAGTGTAAAAGCTTAATGTAAAAGCAAAGTGTAAAAGCAAAGTGTAAAAGCAAAGTGTAAAAGCTAAGTGTAAAAGCAAAGTGTAAAAGCTAAGTGTGAAATTAAAGTTGTAAAGCAAAGATGTAGTAAAGCTGAGTGTAAAATCAAAGTAAAATGCTTAGGTGTTATAATTAGAGCACAACTTGAATTTTTTATAACCGCTTCGCTCTACAAACGATGGAAATAGACAGAAGCGTGCTCGAGCAGCATTCGATTTGCATCGATTAGTCGAGGTGGATGAGAAGGGCGGAGCACTGTATATCGGTACTGGACTGTAGAGGTATTGAGCATGCTGCGCGTAGTACGGTGTTGCTTATTCCGTGTAGAGGTATGCTTCTGTGCCATGTCCAATGTTGCTCAAAGATGTGCATAATTTATTTATGGGTTGTGCTTGCAGTGCCGAGCGCATCAGTGATATTCTATACGTGATGTGCCGAAATAGGCTGTACATTCACAGCTCAGTGTGAAGTCTAAGTGTATAACCGAAGACTCTATACCTAGATAGTTTGTTTTTAGAATAAAAATACTAATCAAGTTAGTTTCATATAAAATCAAATAAACTAAAAGAAAATTCATCAAAGAATGTTAATTTCTGGCATATAGTATAGATGTACCTAAGTATAGTTATACGTACGTAGGTCTACTGGCTCTCAAATTACATTATAATGTTAAGCTTTAAGTAAAACTTCAGAGGAGGTTATATAATGTAATTATTTATATATAGTCCTACACTGCTATGCACATATATTTATTATATATTAAGTATGAATATATAGTACTAGCTAATCATAAGTAATATTTGCAAATTATGTATGATATATATTAGAAAACTATATACATGTATACATATTAACTTGAGAGATGAGAGAGAGAGAGAGAAAAGTTACTATGTTAAAGCAAGAGAAAGAAATTGTTGTGTTAAAAAATATAATGCACATGACTTACATCTAAATTAAACTTTGGAATTACTTTGTAGTAGTATAAAAAAGAAATTACTAGATTTTTTTCTTCTATATATTAAGTCGTTGCGTATTGTTAGAAACGCTAGGGTTGTACTAATAGCGAAAAGTGTAAAAGCAAAGCTGTAAATCATTAGTGTAGAGCAAAGCTGTAAATAGCAGATAAAGCTAAGTGAAAAAAAGCAAAGTGTTATAGCATAAGTGCAAGCAACGCTGTAAAAGCTCATAGTGCTAAAGCTAAAGTGTAATAAGAAAAGTGTAAAGGCAAAGTGCAAAAAGCTATGTATAAAGCTAAGTGTAAAATCAAAGTGTAAAAGCTTATTGTAAAAGCTTAATGTAAATAGCAAAGTGTTAAAAGCAAAGTGTAAAAAGAGCAAAGTGTAAAATCTTAAGTTAAAAGCAAAGTGTAAAAGCAAAGTGTAAAACCTAAGTTGTAACAGCAAAGCTTTAAAAGCAGACAGTGTAAAAGCCAAAGTGTAAGCTAAGATGTAAAGAAAGTGTAAAAAGAAAAGTGTAAAAGCAAAGTGTAAAAGCAAAGTGTAACCTTTAGTGTAAAGCTAAGTGTAAAGAATAGTGGTAAAAGCAAAGTGGATGAAAAGCATAGTGTGTAAAAGCATGGCAGAAGTGCAAAAGCTTAGTAGTAATAGCAATGTGTCATAGGCCCAGTGTACGATCTCTTACTGTCTGTTTCAAATGTTTATTCATAACATAACGTGGCTACATCTTGAAAATATACGAAAATAAACATTCAAAGTGTAAAAAACTACCCTTATTTTAGGACTAAATAAAGAAAATTTGTATAACAGCTTAATTGTAAAGCAAAATAGTTGTCTTAATGTACAAAGCAATGTGTAAAGCAGAAGTGGAAAATTAAATGTAAGCAAAGTGTAAAGCTAAGTGTTAAATCAAAGTGTGAAATGAATTTAGTGTAAAAGGCAAAGTGTAAAAGGCAAAGTGTAGAATTTAGGTGTAAAGACAAGTGTAAGAGAAGATATGTGTAAAAGCAAAATGTGGTAAAAAGAGAAAATGTGTAAAAGCAAAGTGTAAAATCAAAATGTAAAGAATTCAGATGTAAAAGCAAAAGTGTAAAAGCAAAGTGGTAAAAGCAAAGTGTTTACTTCTCTTATACAACATCTAAATGTATGACACTAAATAATGTAAAGGTAAAGTGTTAAAAGCAAAGTGTTTACTTCTCAGTGTAACAACTCTAACCTGAAACTAAATAAGTCTGTTTCCAAATTAAAAGTGCACTTAATAGTTATTATTTAGTGAAATAACGATAAATAAAGAAAGAAAACAAAAACAAACAAACTTGGTTAGACTCACCTTCTGTCTTGCATATGTCCACAAAAATATATAATATTTATATATATATATATATATCATATGTTTTTAGTGAAAAATTGTTTTACACTACAAGTTATCGAACAAGAATGTAATAAGACTAATATAATATATGTACTAATTATATATATATATATTATAATATATATATATATATATATATTAATATATAATAGTATATAATATCTATATATAATATATATTTATATATGATATATATATATATATATAATGATTATATATAATTATATATATATATATATATATATATATATATATATATATACTTATATTATAATATATATATATATATGATTATAATGCAATAACCCCTGAAGAGTTAAATGCAAGTGGGTAATTAAAAGGGAATTATTTTTTTTTATCTGTTATTTCATAGCTTACATTTACAATATTTAGTATTTCATGGTGTCAATATTGAAGAACAATTTAAAAATGCAATTCAATATCATTAATTAAACACAATGGGAGCCAGTCTTCTACAGTTATTAATAATGTTTCGATGAAAGGTTAACCACCATCGAATATCTTAATAATTCAAAAACACAATTTTCCTGGGCCTTTTAATGAGGGCCGAAGTTAATGCGAACTTCTCTTTCTTGTATATTGAAAGCCTTAACTGCCCCTTAGCCTTCTCTTCTTTCAAATGCCCAGGCGTTTCTCGTCCGGCAGCAATTGTTGCAGCGACTCTTTTTTTAGACGAAGCAATGGTGCCAGTTACAAAGAATCGTTAAATATTTCTCTTATATCTAAGAACAATAATTAAAAATTTAATATACGGATGCATATATCAAGTATACATAGTTATTATAGTAAGGGTAGAAATACTAACGTAACAACGGTTTTTTTTTTTTTTTTTTTTTTTTTTTCTTTTTTTTTTTAGTAGTAATTACATTGTCTGTTGAAATTCCAAATTTTTATTTCTAACAGATATTATTAAAAACAAAAACATATATAACCAGACCTGTAGTTGAAATTTTTACAACATTACCAATACAAATAATGATTTTTCGTTTCAATACACTCTATTACCAGAAGTAGACGGCCCTTAATTCAAGAAGGTTAAAATTATTACCATAAATTGAGACAAGATAAGGGTAAGAGTGAATTTGCGTAATTTATGAACGTGAGGAGCTAAGAAGCTTCAATCATTCTAATTGAAAATGTACTATACGAAGCGTATCGGATCAAAGTCATGTAATTATAATTAAAGTCAATAATGAACCCATATTTCTCTAAAAAACCCATACCCAAAATATTGAAATTTATTTCAGCCGCGAATGCATATAATTCGAATTGTTTTCCAAGCCCAATATCGATCTTAATTAATTTTTTATTATAAATAGATATCAATGCCCCGTTAGCCGCAGTCACAGAACCAATTATACCACCACTCCTATCAGCATCTGAAGGTCGTATTAAATTTAAAGAGCTTCCCCAATCTAGTAAATAATTATTCATACTTCTTCTATCAGTAACGGAATAAAATTTCATAAAAATCGCTCTTTTTGTAGCCATTGCAGTTGAACCATTAACACAATTTTTCTTTTTAAAAATGATATTGATAATTGCACAGCAAAAAGGCTGGGATATTGAAATGGTGAACAATCATCATTATCATCATATATTATTATTATTATTATTTTTATTATTTTTTTCATTATTATTATTATTATTATTATTATTATTATTATTATTTTCATTATTATTATTATTATTATTATTATTATTATTATTATTATTATTATTATTATTATTATTATTATTCTTTTCATTATTATTATTATTATTATTATTTTTTTCATTATTATTAGTATTATTATTATCATTACCGCTTTCATTATTACTGGTAGAATAGTAATTCAGGGTCTTTCGTTCTTCCTCAATTCGCGCCTCGGCAATTAAATCATGAGCGCTACGGTATTCTTCCCCCCGCAATTCATTCATTTCAGTATTTTTAAACATCCCGTTTTCTATGTCTTTACTTAAACTACTCTCTTGCTCCGTATGCGTCGAGCTACAGACTAAATCCAAATCA
>JABUQX010129122.1:10000-12500 GCA_015478945.1 Trachelipus rathkii | reverse complement strand
TCCTTTATGCCCATCAAACCCAACCACAATTCACTACTTACCTCTTCATTGCTTATCTTACGAAAAGACACCTCTATTCATTATTCTAAAGCAGAATTCCCTTTATTTTTCATTCTTAACCTTCGCGCTTCCGTCCAGAAAAGCTTCCTCATTTCCCTCTGTAAGTCGCCCATTATCCTACTTCCAAACTTGTTCATTACCCTGTTTTTTCCCCTCCTACGTATCGCACCTTTAGTATTCCTTCTTTCCTCCTTATATAATTCCAAACCATCTTTCTTTTGAGACTTATCATTTGCTCTTTAGTACATTCAACCAGGGCTCCATTTTAATTTTTTAACCGCTTGGCATCACTCTTCATTCCAACACTCACTGTTAACGATTCTTACATCCTGCTTAGTAGAACATCACCATTTTTTTTGGCATTACTAACAGCCGCTCCCTCATTTTTCCAGGATTTGTTTCAGTTTCAAACTTGTTTAATTCAACTGATTTATTTGCAAGCCGTTTTAAAACTTAATTCCTCTATTTCCCTTTTTCACTTAACTTCCTTCCTTATCACCTTGCCTCTCCCATCCAAAGCCCCCACTAACTTTTCCTCTAAAACAACAAAATGATCCGATAATCCCATTCCTAAACCCCTCTCTGATTTAACATCCAACACTACTTCACATCTCATTCACCAAACACAAAATCAACCATACTTGTCACTTCGATCTAACCATCTTACCACACCAACTCTAGTAGCCTATGAATACTCTTGGTGTTAAGGAAGCATTGCTACACAACAAATCTATCTCCTCAACAGAAATCAATCACCTTTCCTACCATTCTCATTTTCTCCTGGCACCCCAAAAGCCACCTGTTATACCATACCTTTTTTTGATCCACCTATCCAACCAATTTAAGTCACCCAACGCAATCAATCTTAAAGCTCTACTCCCCTCCCATCCAGAACTTCATTCGATTATCCCAAAAATTCGCACTCTCTTCAACATTACCCTCAGATGGGTCATATGTCACAACCACACAATACCTTGAACCTTTTTCAAAACTTAAATTAATCATCAGAATTCTAGACTCACGCAAACAAAATCTACCAATAGCTCTGTACCACGAGTCACTCATCAGAATTGCAACTCCATCTGGTTCCCCTCTCATTCCTTTCCACACCACACATACACATTTCACACCACACCACTCATTTCATCGTTTCCTTTCAACTTTGTTAATTACAAGCGGGCAAAATCTAATTTCCCCTTTCTAAATATATCCATCACCTCTCTCTCCTCATTTTTTATGTTACATTTCTTCTGACATTCCATTATACCCATACGATTCATAAATTAGGCAAAAAGATAGTCCCCTTTACAGAATCACGCCTTCTTTGAGAATGCATTAGCATTTCCTGGCAAAAGAAATAAGTTGGTGTGTAGTGTGGCAGCCCAACCCTGCTACCACTGGACTTGCTTTAGTCGCCTCGTATACGCAGAACATACGTGTGGGCAATTCTTTCTTCCCCCCATATATAATATATATATATAGTATATAAATATATATATATATATATAATAATAATTATATATATATTATATATATATATAATATATATATATATTATATATATATGGCCACCTCTCCAAAATTAGGGGACATTCTGAATCTGAAAAAACTTACGGATAGGATACCAAAAAATAATAATACATTTTATTGAGTTCAGAGAACATTTTAAGTCGGAAAAAGAAAAAAATATATTTAATTATTAATAATACCTTAAATATTAGTAATTTTACTAGTTAAAATAACCTCTTTACGACTGAATAACATTCTTACGGCTGGCATTGTGGTAGTTCTCTTGGCCAGGCGAAAACAGCCGAGAGACATTTTAATTTTTTTTACTATAATGTTTATATAAAGTATATATATATATATATTATTATATATATATAATAATATTATATTTATATATATATATATATATATTATAATATATAAATTTAGGTAGGTTAAGTTATGTTAACTTATTTATGTTAGGTTTCTTTACTTTTGACCACTCTCCTTCCAATCTGTATTTGATGTGTGCTCTGTTTCAGAATTTAATAAACTTAACGAGTTATTAACTGTTAGTGAATTAAAATTTCATTTGCTCATTTACCGGTTAACCAAGAAAACATTTACCTGACTCCTCTTTTTATACCTCTTGTGACCCCATTTCAAGTTTTCACCATTCGTCCTCTTTTAATTTTTGTTTACGCTTAAAACTGTATTTCAATTGCAACTTATCGTACACTATATCTCCCCATTATTTTTTATATTATATGCCCTTTTTTTTATCGCCCTTCATTTTCTTTTCTTCTTCATCTTTTCTCTGCATTAAATGTTCGCTGATTTCAAAAATTATTCATTTAATGTAGCTATCGTAGTTTTTTTTAGATACAGGTGTCCCCAATCTCGAGGCTGATAATATATATATAATTAATATATATATACTAATATTATAATA
>JABUQX010129122.1:0-5000 GCA_015478945.1 Trachelipus rathkii | reverse complement strand
TATCTTGCTTGATGACGGCCATGGCCTTAATCTGCCGGGGTAGTGTCCACCAAGGTATTATAAACCAACTACGAAGCTTAACAAGATTTGGTGGTGAGATCCTTCATCAGAAAAGGTAAGGAATATTCTCACCAATCTAAATCAACCAACAAATATTAAATATATAAATATTTTCAACAAATAATATGTCTAACTGTCTAATAATAGATATTTATTTATAATTTATTCTTTTTTATATATTAAATTATATTATATATTATTATAAGACTTATATATATTATATATTTAAATATATAAAGAATGGTATATATTAGCGACAGGAGAGAAAACTGGTTTGACGAGAAACAAAAAATACCTCCCATCTTGCTAGCCGTTAATTCCAGTCTGCGCGTAATTGATAATATGTTATTGCGACTACTAGTGGGGAAATGTTGTTGAAGATGAAAGAAATTATCTTCTAATAATTGTTTGGTGGTATAGATGAATTTAAAGGAAATCAGGTTAAAATTCTTTGCCAATGAAATAAAGTAAATTATATAAAAAACAGTTTATTTATTACAAAAAAAATGAGCCTTAAAAAATTCAAATTGAAACCTAGCTTGGAAGTCTCTTACGAAGGATGCAGTAGATAATATGATTAGATATAGGTCCGAAAAAACGCGTGTTTTTGAACTTTGTTTGCAAGCAAGAACACTATGGACCCTCCGAGGGCGAGGTTCACATAGTGTTCCATATCGAGATCACATTACATATAATATTCCAACTCTCTAATTTTGTCCACTTTTTAAAATGTTTTTAATAGTTTGAATTGTAAATAAAGGTCTTGCATATTTTTAAACGCGACATAATACAGACTACACTAAGGAACAAGTGCTACTGAGTACCCGGGGGAAGGACGAAGAAACAATCCGTTATTCTGTTTTACATAGTCTTCTCTATCTCCACTCGTCTGTATTGTAGACGCAATCAAGCGTACAACACCGCCCCTCCAAATTTCCCGTACAACTTTAGCTCGCAACAGCAAAGTCTGTAAATTCACGAAGGAATAATCCTAATGCAAATTATAAATCCATGAATAAAGGTGATATATAAATAATGGGTAATAAATGTGAATGCTTTGGTTATTTGTTTATTAACGCAGCCATAATAACTATTACTTCTATCAATAAAGTGTCATAAATGCTTTTTAATGTCTTATTTCGTTCTCATACAATAAAATATTAATATTTATAGGGGACAAATTCTGTTATCTTAGGCTAAATCATACAGTTGAAGTTAGTATTTAATCAACGATACTATGTCGGAAAATTGTCTATTAATATAAATAACTAAGCGGAAAAAATACCTAAGAAGAAGTAAATAATTAATCTCTAAAGAATTAGGTAACTAGTGATCTTACTCATACATTTAACTGCGTTCGTGAATTATGGAAGTACTATTGGAAACTTTTAATTATTCATTGTCGAACTTTCACAGGGTATAAATCAGGTAAAATAGCTAATTTCAACACCTAATTTACCTATCTTAAAATCCTATAGATACAAAACTTGAATAATGACTGTATAAATGAAGCAATATGCATAACTTGCAAGACAGTGAAATTTACTCTCAAGTTAGTTTTTCTTCAAGTGAGATTAAGCAGTTAGAATCAATAATTTATTCTCAAATTTTCGATTAAGTGTTCAGGAACTGTTCTTTCCTAGTCAAACAGTACTTGTAATAAACTCAATAGATAGACCTGTGAATGCCAATATTAGCTTAAGTACCTAAATATAAAATGAAGTGTGATTAAGAGCTTCATGTCATTGCTGCTTAAAAACTAATACCTAGCTAAATAAGGAGTAGAAATGGGGCATTTCTGATGGACCAAATGTTAAGCGGTAAGGGTATGGAACAGAATGAACCATTTCCTAGGTCCTAAAAACGCCATTAGCTTTTGGGTTTCTTCCTCGTATATTCGTTAAAAGCATGGATATTAGCTTGTCGAAGTGAAGGTCTATGCAGATATATAGGAGAATAAAAATCTGAGTTAAGTATTGCCTCCGAGTGATAACTGTAATTAAAGTAATGCATCAACTCTATCGTGGGAGAAGGGTTATAGCGAACTTGCATTTATGTAGGGAAAGAATAATATTATTGACTTATTTATATAAATTAATTAAAAGTTTATAGAAAAAGAGAAACGCAAAATGTGGTATCTACCCTTGAAAATAGAGTAGTTGTAGAAGGTAAGCTTGTGAAGTCAAGGTCAACACCGCTGGGTCTTAAGGCGTTCATTTATTTAGCCTACTACCTATAGTAAAGTCAGGAGAGAATGGTAAGGCTCTGAAGTAAAAACAAGGCCTTGAAGTATGAATTATCAACGACTAGTTTTCAACAGCTGCGTCTTTCGGTGTAAGAGGTACATCGATGTCCGTAGAGTACAATTATTTGGTAGACAACTGTACTGTTTACGGGAAAGCATTACGTTAAGGAGCGTCAGGAAGTAAAGTTCCAAATTTTTACTTCGAAGCGGGCAGACTGGACAAAAAGCATCGGTCGATCAAGGTGAAACGTAGTACAGTGCATTCGAAGACGTCCAGTCAGAAAGCAGTTAAGCAAGGTCGTTCTAAGTACTCTGGACGTGTTCGAAGATGACATGCTCTCACGCGTCTTGTCCTGTTGACACATCTTTCTTCGATGATTTCCTCTGTGAACATCTTCCCAATAAACATCTCTTGATTCAAATTTCCGATAGAGCCTTTTAGGGATGCATGTAGGCAAAACCCAATGGTTCTTGACACTACATCGTTTAGATGCACCACTTTTATAAGTAAATCGTGCTCTTTCAGTATTGACTGATTGGCCTAATTAAGGAGTTAAATGTGTTAATTAATTTATCTTCTACCTTAGAAGAATAAATTATACTTCATCTATTTTTATCCAAAATTTGTAATTGTTGGTCTACCATCTAAAAATTTATTGTATATAATTCTTGAGTCTACCATATTCTTGTTATTGCCCTTACGGTGACTGACTGTTGTTTGCCAATATACAGTGGTCACTCTGGAGATTACTGGGAAGTCATTATTTTAACCCTTTTCGTCTCCAATGTCTAATAATCTCTTGAGTTCTTCAGGGTCTAACCTTTTATGTACCCCTCGATAATTGAAAGTTGCTTGGGCCGTATATGTCTTCAAATCACCTCAAATCGATTTACAATATCTTTGCGAGTTCGCTATCATCCTGAAATGTAACATTTGGTTATATGGTTTATGCGGGTCAGCCCGTCATCGTGTTAAGCGACTGAAAATTCCTCCGGATAAATAAGATCTGATATCTTTCTTTTTTTAGGTGAGAGAAGTGTGACTTATTGTTTGCCTTGCCTTCCTCTACGCCGCGAGGGACATGTAAGAGTGGGTGAGGTGAAGGAGGCCTCATGGATTTGTTCCTCTGTTCTCTCCCGGTCGTCTCGTCTTATCTTTTATCTCATACGTATTCATATTCTGGAGTATCTTCAAAAACTTATTCAATTTTATTTGAAATAGGTTAAATTTCACTCTGTAAATACGAGCAGAACTTCTTTTTATGATCCTCGAGTCCGGAGGGCACTGCGTTATGTGGTAAATGCGTTACAAATAAGCATCTAAATTGTTTGCCTTCTTCTATCCTGTGGTAAGAATATATTACTCGTTCTCTGATCGCTTAGGATTTTAATGGTATTGAGCTGACCCGTAACCGTAAGTTTACTCTGTCCTATAAAAACCTTTTGCAATGAAAGTTAAGGTGGACCGTGCGCAACATGTGCTGGGTCGACTGACAGGGTTGTCCGCCTTTCCGTGGAAAAGGATTGGTTTAACGCAAACCCCTGGCCTTGCCTTCGGGTTCGCGATTTAAGTTTGTCTTAAAGTCATTAGAATCCCTTAAAATGCTCCCGTGCTTTGAAAATTAAAAAATATCTACAAATTTTTTCCCCCTAGCACGACTAACTTAAAGACTTGAGATCCGTTCTTTTTTTCAATCCCGCAGATGGGAGTCCAATTACTTGTTCTAAAGACTCCCATTCTGAGGAAGCAATTCCTGTTCTAACCCGGAAAATTAAAATAGATGACGCCTTAACTGCAAAGACTCCGGAGTATATGCATGAATCTCTTTTGATCTTCAGTGAGAATAGAACCAATTATTTGAAGAAAGAAACATATTGCGCAAAGTGATGGGCTAACCATTACGATCAAAACAATGTTGTTCCCCTAAACAAAGCAGAATGGACCAGAGCTGGTCCCCTTGTACCTCAGCGAAATTACCTTGGCTGAAGAAGAAAGTAGTGAGAATTGAGATGGTTAATATTTTCGTGGCATGAGCGGAGGAATACAGCGAGCACCTCTGCACATCTGTAAACTGATGAGTATGAGAATTGTTTATCGATCCCCGGTTATGCCGACCGAAGACCAAGGTCGGTTATTTCCGGAAGAACGGTCAGAGCGAACTTGAGAAGTTACCTGTCTTTTTCGATAGAGCTATCAATTGAACCCTTAGGGTGTTTTACGCAGGGGAAGTATAATACTTAACTCCCCACAATCTAATTATAAATTAATCGCTACATGTGCAGCTGAGCCCTCACTAAACTACCTATATAAGTAATAATTGTAGGAAAGTAAGATGCGACCATTGCATAGTAAAATATGCGAAAGTTGTCCCAGTTTGTATAAAAATATAGTGTTTTTATTCAACACTTTCTTTAGAAAAAAATTGCATTTTTGGTCAACCTTATTTATAATGTTTATGTCTGTTCTTTTCACTGCTAATCAGTTCGAATATCTGTCTGATTGTCTTTATTTGTTCTTTTTACTGTCAGTCTCTTTCAATGTCTGTCTCTCTATGTCTGTACTTTTACTGTCAATCAGTTGAATATCTGTCCGATTTTCTATGTTTATAATCTTTACCGTCAGTCTCTTCCAATGTCTGTCTGTCTATATCTGTTCTCTTTACTGTCAATCAGTTTGAGTATCTGTCTGATTTTC
>JABUQX010129121.1:0-11416 GCA_015478945.1 Trachelipus rathkii | reverse complement strand
CTTATGTCCCCTATAAACTTTGTCCACCATGATTACTAACTGCTCCCAATGAATTACTGCACCCTGTGTAACCTCTACGCCCATTAATGCATCCTCTACTCTGTTCTTAACCATTTCAGGCACACTATCCAATAATTTTTCTCGTACCATGGTCATTTTTTTTACATCATTTCCGGGAAATGCCCTTTGCGCCAATCCCAACAATCGTAGAGCAAACAGTGGCACATCTTCTTCTTCTTTCATTACGGCTTTTGTAAATTCTGCTGTTTCGGTATTGGTCTTTTTCTTAAGTTGTTCCCTGAACCCACTGCAAAAGTTTGGACTGTCACGAAGGGATATTCCGGCTGATGTCGCAGCGACATATTGTAAGCCCTCTAAAGCAGACCCAAGGAATGGCTTCCCAAAGGCCACATTTCTCTGTTGATCCCGGGGTATTGCAACAGCGCAAAAAACCTGCTGAATCTTGTCGAAAAACCTGGACATTGTTTTTCCCCAGTCTTCGAATTCTTTAAATTTGCCCAAGGAATCATCTTCTTGGGTTTCCTATCAACCTCCATAGCGGATATCAAGGCAGTCATCTTTTCCATCATCTTGGTGTTCTGTTGCAACACTGATTGGAAGAACTGAGCATCCACGGTAACTACCGCTGGATTCGACGGCGCTCTTTGATTTTCTTGATCTGCATTGACAACACTGGACTGTATATTAGCAGGATTCTGTGGAAGGGGGACGGAATCGGTCGGTGGTGTTTTCCCATCTTCGGTCTTCCCGTTCTCTATTAAATCATTCATTCCGTCGGTCATGATTGTGGGACGATAGTGGCGACTGAGTGACACTTTGTCAACACTCAGCTGCAGAGCCTGTAGTATTCCTATAAGAAACAACTACGCTCTGCTACCACTTTATGTGGTAGGTTTTTGATTCCCACCACAATGGAAGCAAGTACACACCTGTAAATTCAGATGAGTCTCTTGTCTTCAAGAAAGGCTCCTCACTGAGTCTGATTTTGTACTGCGAAGGAGGAGTCACGTTCTCTGGGTGTGGGGGTAATATAAATCTGTCTAGGTGGAAGCGTGTCAATTGTTTTTCGTAGCTGCTTGCTTCAAGGAATGGCTCTTGATTCTTGATAGTATTTAACTTTTCTTTCTCTCCTCTATATTAATCGTCCACTCAAAAATCCAGCTACTTCTAAATATCACCTATTAAAATTATTAAGCTGGATTAATTTGCTCTAAACTCCCAAGTAAATTATGTTACATATATTTTTGCAATATTTCAGAATTCTGCAGCCACAACGATTTGGAGGTTACTTACACTTTTTCCCCCTTGTTACTCAATGTTATTTACCATCACATAAGACTTACATAAACCCTCTGCAGCCTTGATAATTAAAAGAAAGACCAATCAAATGGCGTTTATTAAAAAGAAGTTATAAAAAAAAGTACGAAAAAAATCCTTCCAACAACCAAAATTTTAATTAAATAAAATGAAAAATCTAAATATATTATATCTATGCAATACATAATATTAGCAATAAGGAAAAAAAATATGATGAATTGAGAAAATAATAAACTTGAAACGTATAAAAATATAAATTCACTAATTAAATAAACGATAATTACGAAAATATATAATGAAAAAAAAATTCAATGAATAATTTGGTTCTCTATAGGTACCTATATACACCCAGTGGAGGAGGGGCAGCGATAACAAATCGACTTGGCGGGAGCGTGGCGTCCAGTGTGTGTGTTTTATTTGAAGGCAAAACGTTCCGTAATGATTTAAGTGAGCAGGACTTCCACTCTCACGCAAGCGACAGATATGGCTCTCCCTCCACAAATAAAATGATCTTTAAATGTAAAGACTATGATTAATTTTATAATTTAAAAAAACATATATATATTATATATATATATATTTTTTTTTATTATTAATTGTTATCTTCAATTGTGACAAAACTCTAGCACAAAAAAATTACATCAATGAACTGTGTTTTTAGCTCCTATAAAAATTATTCATCTGCTTTATATTGTATTCCTACAAATTAATCGTTTCTCCTATAAGTTATGATAAAGGCCTATCCGCTTTGTGTGAACTTTGATTTTTAACAGAAACTTCCTAGTCTTAGCGACAACCTTCAATCTAAATTACAGGTTATAAAAAAAACCAAGGAGATGGATGAGGTACCTTAGGAGGTGATGAAGCCATTTTTGGCACACTGGTATTTGTCGAAATCAGGTAATGAAACAGGTAACGAATTAAGAACTCCCTTAGCGGGAAAGTTCACACTGTTTTCCTTGTCTTCAGGTAGATGGTCTTCCTGCACAAATATGGACCGCTGATGTTCCAAGACTGAAGCGTTCCAAGACTGGGACCTGAGAACGACAAAAACGCATTAAGGTTGTCACGAAATCTCCTTCATCTCACCAGCAATTATATTAAATGAAATTGATTAATTAATTCAGATATCAAACTTAAAACTATAATTTACTTTACTCTAATTCTATACAAACATATCTGAATTTTCTTCAATACAAAAGTTACTTAATGTTAATTTAATTTACTATGTAAAACAACTCCAACAATTTACTTTATCTTTAAAACAAAGAAATAACAAACAATTTCAAATATGTACAATACAAAATTAATTATTTTACTTTATTATTATATTATTATGTTATTTATAATCCCCATTAATTTTAACTTTATAGATAAAACTTTTGCCCTCCCGAACAAAACAAACTCAATAATCACCCTTCCGTAGGGATCAGGATGCGATGTCCAATATGCGTATATGCGTAATAGGGTCGGCCACCGAGATACTAAAGATGTTCAAAGCATTTTACTTCCCTCTTAGATGGTAAATTTTCCTCTGTTTAGAATTTTAAATCTGTGGGATGGGGAGAAACAAAAATATGTTGAATCCACTTCATTCCTCCCCACCCGTCAATACCAACATTGACGCACTAAGGTTTTCTTTTCATTCGGTGGTGGTTTTACTTCTCATTTTCCAATATTTCTCATATTTTCCTCTTAACTGGGGCCTTTTTTTTCAAAACTATTTTCTATAAATCAAATATGCCTTTTTCATAAACTAATAAAAAAATGTTAAATATATTATGAAAAGATATAGAATATATTGAACTAGTAAAACCTAGAAATATAGATAGATATATTATATATAGATATATATATATATATTATATATAATATATATATATACTATTATATATATATATATATATATATATGGGTCATTCCACGTCAAGTGGACCAATATTTGAGATTGTCCCATCTCAACCATCTTCAATTCTAATAAAATTTGGTACACATGTTCCTATGCCCTAGACACTAAAATTTGCCAAATTTTAGGTCCCAGGACCAATTTCCCAAAGAAATAGGGGCCATTGAGTCCCCTCCCACAAAATATTGAAAATGTCAAATGACACAAATCACCAACTTTGAGTCTTAATTGTGAGAAAACTATTAAAGTGAAGGTTATGAAAATGCATGGATATACAGACCTTTGTCCATTAAACATAATCTGAAAGTTTAAAGGGTGAAAGTTGCATAGTTTCTTAGAAAATTAAAGGCAAAGTCAGGAAAAGATGCAGTTTAAAAAAAATTGACTGCAATGTGATGTGCCACGGTTCCTGAGCAAAACATATTCAAGGATTCAAACTTAGCAGTTCTATTAAACAGTTGTATTTTATTAGTTTGTAAAAGTTTCAGCACCCGTAATATCTTATTTTATGATATATTATAGTCTAAGCATAGCCCACAAATTTTTTTTAAGTAAATTTACCTATTTTTGAACTATTGCAGAAATGTATCATAAACGATTTTCTTGATTTTACCAACATTAGAAAGATCACATTTTTCCCTATCAGTGTATACTAGTTTCTTGTTGTTGTCCTTTGAAATAAGGTTAAAAAAATTAATGCTAAGTAAAATTTTTCACAAAAAGTAGTATAAAACATTGTAAGTATACTTATGTTTTTGCTTTTGTCAATGGTGGCTATGCCACAACTAGTTTTTTTTTTAACTAGTAGCACCATCACCAAGAGGTCACGCCCGATATCAATGCAAGTCTAGTCACGGGTGATGGGTTTCTTTGTCACAGGTTCCCAAGACTGAATATGGGTTATTTATTCCAGGTTCCCAGCAAAGCTGGAGTGCATCAAACAACAGAGAAACGAATACTATAAATTCAAATCAGAATTGAATTGAATATTTTAGACATGATGTCCCAAGGTATGCCAAGTCATTAGCACCTTCTGAGAAATGTTTCATTAACAAATTTAATTGCAGATTCTTGAAAAGTGTAATTTCGTCCAGTGGATATGGTTGTTGGCACAGGAAGGGATGCAAGTACATGTTGTTTAGGAATCCAGCATGTGTCCTTATTTAAAGGCTAAGAAAAAGAATTTGCAGGACCATGCGGATGCATGAAATTGACAAGTGCATCACATTGTTCAACTAAAATTTCACAGTGATTGTCATATTTACAAGCAACATTTTGTCCTGGCTGCAGATTAGACACTTGCATGTTGAAACCATGTTCTTTCTCATGTGATTTAGAAACATAAGCTACGAATGATGTAGAGTCATTTGAAACCCTATTTACATGTATTCTATATGCATCTATTGGTTTAAATTGATGGTTATCTCGAGTACCAGCATCTGTAGAAGTATTTAAAAATCGCTTTTTCCGACGTAACCTTGCAGACTCAATATCATCTTTCGAGATAAAGAAGAACCTTACATTTTTTATATTTTAACACACAATTGAAACATCTGCAGGAGAGAGAATTTGACTTTCTTTTGGCCTTTGAAGACTTGCACTTACAGCTAGCCTTTCTGCTTACCACCAATGCCACCACAAGGTGACTTACTGTGCCTAGTGGCAAAGAAATTCCACTGCGCTTTAATGCTGAAATCCTGATAATGATTACAGAGATTTGCAAAATTTTTGTAATTTTTATATTATGCAGTTGAACCATCACTGAATTGTTATATATTTTAGTTCACCAACTGTCCTCTTTAAGTAGTGAATTAACTTGTCAAAAATACATGAACAGCAACAGTATCATGCCGTAAGCTATTACTGATTATGCAGATGCTCATGCATTCGACCTGCTGATTAAGATCAAGAAAGTAGACACCAAAAGGATGACTATTTTCCCAGTGAAATCCTTGAATTGCATCTTGGACCACAAAAGAGTAGTTTTCAGAAAACTCTATTAACACAACAATTTCGCCAGGATATAAATTATTTTTTAACGGTTTTAAGATGCTGAGACTGATGCTTTGAAATGTAGTGATGAGCTGAAAGATCAGTGGTTTTTGTTGCCAATTCTGCAATGAAATCCTCAAGTATCAACTGTTTTGTATCAAGTGATGCACGATCTGTTTATACCCACTCCTTAAATTAAGCTGTTTCTTCTGTAATAAAGCTACTTTCAAGCATCAGCTTTACATTTTGGCCAAGACATTTGTCACATCAATGAAGCATGCAGTATTTTGACTCTGTCACATACAGTTTTTGAAATCAAAAGTTTATTCTTCTGTAATAAAGCTACTTTCAAGCATCAGCTTTACATTTTGGTGGATCACTAACATGCCCAGTTAGTGCATTTCAGACGAGCCAGCAATTATACACCATTTTGGCCTTAATTCACAAAACTTTGAAACCCACCTCAGGACCAAATTTACTATTATAAGCAATAAACTCTTCCTCAAATTGCAAAGTAATAGGCGCTTTTGTTTCTGGGCTTTTTTCATTTGCAATTCTCACTGAAACAGTCCTTTTTACCAGGACAAAGACAACTGAATTCATCATCTTCGAAAACATTGACAACCCTATTTTGTATAGTCGCAGACAAAACTTTTCCCCCCTTTTTTTATGAGGAACTGCCTAGAACCCCTACTTTCTACCTTTAATTTTCTGGCTGTTTTTACCATTCTTCGTGAAACATCAAACTCATCCATTGTCTTCTCAGTGGACCAACTTTTGGGTGTTAAAGTCAGAATCTGCAACTTTTCTGCATGATTCGTTGACATTGTTAATTTTGTTTTAAGCTCTCTCAAAAGATCATTTTAATCAAGACAATTTGACAATTATTCAACAAATTGCTACCCCTTGCAATATGCGAAGGATTAACACCACCCACCAACAATAGCAATTTTTTTGGTTAGCAAATCTTGAGCCTCAATTATTTTACATTTTTTGTATCCTAAACAGTCTCATTTACTAACCCTCTTAAATTTTAAAGGAGAAACCCCAAGGGATGTTATACTTGCACTTACGTCTTCCGCAACTTCAATCTGTTCATCATCATCATCATCACTAGATGTTTGTGATGTTGATGGTGGTAATAAAACGCCTGTGGAAGGCAATTCTAATATATACTTTTGACAACTTGGGCAAACTTTTTGATCTGACAAAAGGTTCTTGTTTGTAAAATTCTTAAGCTTGTCAGCTACTGCAACATTTAGAGCTCTTAAGCTTTTTCTTATATGATGGTTTTGCTTCTTGAATGGATTGCAGCAATATCTATGTAAAAATTCAAATTTGAATAAAAATTCCTGTTCATGATGGTAACAAACGGTTGATGAATCATCAAAAAAATTTCCACTTCGTTTAGGCAACAGTTTTTGGTGACTTTGCTCATGTCCTTTTATTAATTTGTGCCCTTTTTTGTGACTAAAGGTAGGCAAATGACACTGAGTTCTTCAAAAATCCAACGGTACAAACAGATAAGTCTTCTGTTAATAATTCTGAATAAATTGTACTTGAGTTTAATCGAAATTTTTTTATACAAGTAATTAATTGTAATGCTTCTTCTGCTTGACTTCACAATTTGTTAAACAAGTTTCCTTCAACGAAAGAAAATACTTGTGAAATGAAGAAACAGCAAATTAATTAAGAACAAGTTTGAGAACAAGTGAGAATTTATGATTGTGCAAAAATGAAAACCCTGGAATTTATTTACCAATAACACGTGATGTAAAGGGAATGTCAAACAACAGAGTGGACTTAAATGTGTTTAACACAGTTTAATGACAGAAATATACCAATGCATAACTATAATGAGATTAACATATGTTTGTGTAATCATAGAAGTTGTGTTATAAGATGATTCTGCATGAAATATTTACCAATTTTTTTAACCTTATTTCAAAAGACGGCAAACATAGACTAGTATGAATTAATAGAGAAAAATGTACTCTTTCTAATGATGGTAAAATCAAGAAAATCGTTTTGTGATATATTTCTGCAATGTTAGTTCAAAAATAGGTAAATTTGGCTTCAAAAAATGTGAGCTATGCTTAGGCTATAATATCTCATAAAAGAAGGTATTATGGGTGCTGAAACTTTTACAAACTAATATAATGCGACTGTTTAATAGAACTATTAAGCATGAATCCTTGAAAATGCTTAACTCAGGAACCGTGGCACATCACATTTCAATCATTTTTTTTTCAAACTGCATTTTTTCCTGACTTTTCCTTTAATTTGCTAAAAAAAACTATGCAACTTTCACCCTTTGAACTTTCAGATTGTTTAATGGACAAAGGTCTGTATATCCATGCATTTTCATAGCCTTCACTTTAATAGTTTTCTCACAATTAAGACTCAAATTTGATGATTTGTGTCGTTTGACATTTTCAACATTTGTGGAGGGGGACTGAAGGGCCTTTATTGCTTTGGGAAATTGTTCATGGGACCTAAAATTTGGCAAATTTTAGTGTCAAGGGCATAGGAACATGTATACCAAATTTTTTACTAGAAAATTGCTGTTGTTTTCGAGAGGAGTTTTGTTTTTTTTTGTTGATCTCAAGAGGGAACCATTTTGACATTTAATTTCCAAAATTATATTATATATTATTATATATATATATATATATAATATATATATATATATATATATATATATATATATATTATATATAACTAATATTATATATATATATATATATAATATATATATATATATAATATATATACCGTATGTATATATTCATTACAGAAAAAATTGATAGCGCAGGCTTATACAAAAAAAATCCAAACCCCCCGGGCAACAACCAAACACCCACACCATACGACAGACCACAAAAAAAAATATATTCCTAAAGTATCTTACAGAAAGGGAAGCGGTGAGCAGACTGTGCCTCCGGCACAAAACTTTCACTCGCAT
Source organism: Trachelipus rathkii (assembly GCA_015478945.1). Taxonomy (NCBI): domain Eukaryota; kingdom Metazoa; phylum Arthropoda; class Malacostraca; order Isopoda; family Trachelipodidae; genus Trachelipus; species Trachelipus rathkii. The sequence goes on along the minus strand of JABUQX010129121.1, from coordinate 3,215 downwards.
GTCCTCCTTTTCCTCTTTCATAAATCAGCTAAAAAGTGGTAACTAGGTGGTTAAATTTTTCTTGAGATGGTCGAAATGGTGGTTTTCTTTGATAATTTACTCACATGTAGTACATGAAAGATAAAAGCAGAACTGAGGATGTGTGTGTCAAACTATAAAGAAAACAAGTATTTAAGCAAGCAGATACAACAGCCAATTACCTAGTTAGGTGAACCAAGCAGGGTGGTTACATTGATTAAATCATAATTAGGGTGCTAATAACACTTGAAAGGATGGAAGTATATGGTTCAAGAATCAAGAAAGAATAATCACAACAGTCAACTATATAAGTTAAATATTCCCACACCGGCAAACTAACGTACGAGATGGGAGATATGGAGGGAGTGTGTGGGTAAACAACAACCAGCGAAATTGTACCTCCGCAATGAGTCAAGCGATAACCTATCTCAGAGTTAGTTTACCAATATACAAGTGTAAGTGTAACGTCTCTACCGTTCACATTGTCTTAATATTATCATGTCTTAAAATTTGTGTATCATATTATTACATACGTTTTTCGATGCCCCACACTTATTCCAACAGGGAGTATGCTGATATTGTGTTCGGATTGTGTGACGAGAATGTAAGTGGAGGCGCGGCGTAGCATATGCCTCTCGCCCGTTTAACAATCGAGACAAGTTGGCCGCAATATTGGGCTGTTTCCGAGGACGTATCATCAACATTATGTGAACTTGGGGCGACATTAGACCGGCTGAGCAGTTTGCTGTGGAAGTCTTATGCAAGGTACTTTCGCGCACACGACCAAATACGTGCCTATGTCAGTTCTCATCGTATTTTCTGACTGACAAATACCTCGTCATTCGAGTTGTACGTAGAGCGGCGGCCTGAACTTCGCCTGCTCCACGATAAAAGAATAATCATGCGAAGAACCACTGGCTGTGGGCAATGGATGCCATGCATATCATGTTATACCCCATAGCACAACATTCTACTGACGCCACCAACATAGGATCCCGTCTGTATAAGAAGATCTCTTTTCTGTTATATGGTTCATACGCAAGATAGTTAGAATAACGAAACAAGAGACGTTCAACAGAGTCGGTAGCTGTGGAGGGACGAAAGCCATTCTTCAGTAGGAATCGTGAACACTTCAACCAGCACGAATTTAAAGGTAATGTATGGTTGGGTTTAGAACTTTAAATTCTGTGACATAACCAGATCGTTATCCTCTTCCATAAAACTGTTCCGAATAAGGTCCGCCGTGCATGCATCAGGGCCCGGGGCGCACATTGAACAAGTATTGTAACTTGTATCTGTGTATTATAATATATTGTTACCTGTAATATTGAAGTGGCGCCGCCTTTTCATTCTGGCGACCCCACTTTATATACTACCGATAATAAATAAATATATCTATATTATAATATTAAATAATTATTACATAAATAAAACATTATATACACCAGTATTTATAATATATAAAATATTATATATAATATATATATATTATATTATATAATATATATATTACTTTTTATACTTTTTACACGCCCTGGAACCACAGCTACTGGAGCCCACACCAAGGGGCAAGAGAACTCGCCACCTGGCCGGGCGAGGCCCAGAAGTTTCAGCACTCAGCAGATGCCACAGTAGTTCACTCTCCACGTGTTGGGCTCTAAGGTCGTCGCGACAGTGGAGAGTAACATGCTCTGTATGTCTCTGGATGCATTCGTGCCCAGCAGGGGCAGGCTGCGACAAGGGTATCCCTGCAGTCTCTGAATTCTCGCGTCCTAATTATTCTTGTAATGCTGGATAGGTGGCGGCACTCAGTTTCAGCGAAGATGTGCCGTTCGCCAAAATAGTTATAGAGAGAGCACTGAGAGTGAATATGTTTCGTTTGAAATTTGAGGCTCCGCGATATGTTTGCTTATCGTATTTATTGTGTGCTCAGCCAGTACTGCGACAAGAGGTCTCCGGAGTCAATAAGGAATACGTGTGTGATGTGTAGTTGTTGCATTGGAGTTGCATTCTCCATTGTTGATCTGGTGGGAATGAATTCCGGCGTATTAGTAGGTGATGCATGTGCACTTTGTAGTAATTGGTGGCATGTTTGGGAGTGACATTTTTAGTCCGCATCGTGTAATAGACGCTCGCTGCGAGTCCCTCGGACGCATCGCTCGCGTGTTGGAGTGCTTGAAGTCACTGCATGCTAGAGATCAGTAATATTCGACATTACATCCTAATACCAATCGTCTATCCCTCGAACCAAAATCGTGCTCACGGCGTCCGGCTGCACAGAAAGGAATGTGTGCCGACTCTCCAAGAAGACTTCATCTCCCAAACGTTTATCAGGACAAACCAATCCCCCAATACTACTTGACCTACATAGCTGCTCCGGAAAAGAAAACATACGTAATAACACAACTCGAGTCTCTCACTAAAGCCCCAAAGGGCCTTGACTTCCCCCACTGTCGGCGAGGAGGCGAGACGCAGGTCACCTAAAGAGCACTAACCTACGCTACGCAAACGAGCCAAACCTCAAAAGATGCCAATCCATCAGGAAAAAAACACGGTCACCACTCTCCTGACACGCAAACCCAAAGGATTCTCCAAAAGAGACCAGGCGAAGAAAAACGGACCTGGCACTCCCTGCCCTATGTGATACTAACGAAGCATCAGACTTAATCCGAGGCGCTCCTAACAGGATCGTCCGCGGGACCATGCCCCACATAAATACAAGAGAAAATCGCATACCAACAAACTCTGTCAGGTGCCCCCTGTGCCATAGCTGGATACACTTAAGCATGCTCCGCCAGTGAATAGACACGTGATGTGGGAGTATAGAGAAGAGTAATCATGATATAATAAATTATACTGAGAGCAGGTTAATAGAAAATAGAAACATAGATAATAGTATAAAGATAAAGATAATAAGTTGAAATATATTTTGACAAGGTATATATATAGTATAGGAGTATATAGTATATATATATTATAATATGATATATATATATATATATATATTATATACCTATATATATATATATATTATATATATATATAATATATTATAGTAATATATATATATATATATATATATATATATATATATATATATAGGTATATATAGTTATCAGTATTTTCATATTTTTAGGATAATATAAGAGTTTGGTTCTTTTGATATAAAAGTTTATTTCTCATTTTATTTGACTTTG